>CAUYQV010108346.1:0-25106 GCA_963574575.1 Galagoides demidoff
TCCCAGCTACTTGGGAGGCAGAGGCAGGAGACTCGCTTGAGCCCAGGAGTTGGAGGTTGCTATGAGCTGTGATGCCATGGCACTCTACCCAGGGGGATAGCTTGAGGCTCCGTCTCAAAAAAAAAAAAAAAAAAGAAAAAAGAAAAAAATAAAGATTTAGTATGTGAGCAAACACATCTAAGAACTGAGCTCTTATTTTCCAATGTGATAAACCCTAAATGAGAAGTTGGAATATTATATATAAAGTCAGATTTAAAACCAACAACAACAAAAAAGTTCTGAGATCCTCTTATCTCACCCTGTTTCACGCTGATCTCTTATGTCCACCAGTAAGAATCTTGTGTTGGCTGAAGTCAATCCAATGGCCTTATTTAACAAGCTTGCAATGAGGCTTGACCCTCATTATTCACTTGGATTGCTTTGGCCTGAATTGCTACGTTCAGGACCATGGAAGAAATGGAAGAGTCAGAAGCCAAGTTCAACAGGAGAAGCTGGGTTGGTTGGAGCCTTGTTCTTCATCCCTATTCCCCCCCAGCTTGCTGGGTTAAGGTCTTCTTTACTGCTTTCCCTGCTCAGACAGCAGGAGGCTGTGTATCTGAGGTCAAGCTTTCCATCACCAAGAGGGGCAATGCAAGGTCTGTCTGTGGCTGTGGTTGACATGAGCTGGGGAGCAGACACACATGATTTCTGATTTATAAAACCACGTTTTGGAAAACTCTCGTCCTACACTCTGGCAGGCTCCTAAACATCTGGATAAAAGATGTGGGAAAGTTTTCCTTTTCACTGTCTTATCTGTCCTGCTCCTCCTTGTCATGTATCTGAACCTTGTGGCCAAACAGGCTTACTTGCTATTCTCCGACACACAGGCTTAGGCTTCCTGGCCCTTGCTCACTGTTCCCTCTATCTGGAAGCCTCTGTGTGCTCTGCACTACATCCCCCCATCACCATTGCAACTCTGCCTGCCCAAATCACTGGCACACAGGCCGCAACCTCCACAAAGCAGCCCAGTCAGCCAGGAGTCAACCCTTGCCTTTGAGCTCTCTAGTCACCAAAAGCTTCAAAGTCCCCACCTATGGGATGGAAATCCCATCTACCTTAGAGAGGGGCCAGGAGGATTAAATGAAATAGCTCCAGAAAAGTGCTCATGATGGGCATTGGCGTGTAGTAAGTGGAAACCACCAGTGTCCCCTCCCTCATGGTTTGAGGGCAGCGACTACAAACTCCTTTCCCACCATCCACATGCGTGCTTTCCCTGCTGGATCCTAAACTCTACAACCTACAAGATCGATACTTGTCCTCCTCCAATCTGTCCCCATGCCTTGGATGTAGCTGGTGCTTAGTAAATAGCTGATTAATGATGCCAGCATGGCATTTCCCAGGCTTACTTGGGCTGTGTTCCTGAAGTGTCTCCTCCCAATACAACACACAGCTCCAAGCACACAGCCAAAAGCTGCAAAAACATTTAGGCCCTTTTTAAAACAAGCAAGAAGACCACAAAGTGTGTTTACATGACAGGCCAGCAAAACACGAAACACCTGCCATTTCTGTGCCTCAGGACGTGGCGGCTGCAACAAGCAGTGTCCAATATCCACAGCAGAAGTGCTCCCCGGGGCCCTAGAGCTTTGAATCTACACTGTCACTGTCATCCTGGCAGGGGCACACATGAGCTCAGAGGGAGAGGTCTGATCTCATCGCCCACTGCCAAACCTCAAACTTGGGGGTAAAGCCAGCTATCACTAAGCAGGGTGCAAGGGTGTTTTTTCCAGATTCTATAACTTCCATCTACCTCCACAAACAAATAGTCACCAAGGAAGGCCTTATGAGTAATACAAAGCCTCATCCTCCTTAGATGGGGTCATGACCCTCCCTGTCCTAGAGATTCCCACTTTGGCCAAGTGAATGTGATCTACACATTCAACTCAAGTTGGCAAAAAGTAATGATAATCAGAAGATGTTAGGTGCCAGAAATATTACAAATCCCTTATGGGGACTCTTATTAAATCCCCCCAACCAACCCATGAGTTGGGCACTTCTATTTTCTGTCCTGTCTTTATAAAGTGCTGTTTCTCAACCAGGGGAGAATTTACTCCCCAGGAGACATTTGGAAAACCCTGGGGACATTTCTGATTGCATGACTGGTGTGTGTATGTGTGTGTGTGGGGAGGCTATAAAGCATCTCGCAATGCACAGGACGGCCCCAAGATAAAAAATTATTCAGTGCAAAATGTCAATAGTGCTGACGCTGAGAAACCCAGTTACAGAGGAAGAAACTAAGGCAGAGAAGTGAAACAACTTGCTCAGGGTCACGGAAGGTTATGAGGATTTACACCCAGGCAGCCCCACCCTATGCTGTGCTCTCACCACCAAGCCTAGTAGCATCCCCATCATTCCCAGAGTGTTCAGTATGCAACAGACACAACTGCCCTTCATGGAATCACTGGCCCCTCATCCTATAGTAGATGAGGCAAAGCAATTTGGAACCACTTGGACAGCCAGGACACTTCGGTGCTTTGCTAAGCTGCCAATTCATTCTCTGCCTGTATGAGGTACCCAGCAGCTGGACACCCCAGTGGACTCAGAGGAAACCTAACCCCCTTCATGAGGGCTCTTCTGCCCACCCCAAGGCCAATGAGTTCAGATCCTCAGGCCACTGACCTAGACTCAGGATCCCTTTAGGTGCTGCCTGTCCTTTGTGTGTCCACCTTCCCTGACTCACCCTCCTTAGAAGAGCAGCTTTTCTATTCAGCTGAGCTTATTGATCACCAGCAGCTGACACTTGTAAGGCCCTCCCTGGGCAGCAGAACTCACCACTCCCTCAAAAGCAGCAATAATGGCTTCTTACAATCAATGGCACCTCCAGGGCACACTTCCTGGGCCAGGAGAGCCAGCAAGAAGCATTTAAGCAGAGAAGCAGTATCTTTTGGAGGAAGGGACACGCCTGGTCTTTCACTGTGGTTGTGATGATTCACTGGCCTAACAGATTTAAAGTGCCTGGTACACAGTAGGCCATTAATAAACAAGATGCATAACAAATACTGCCGCCGTTGCTATGAGTTTGACCCTAGTTGCCACATGAAAGTGGCCGAATGCTAACCTGCATTAGCTACCTTAGATTTTGTGATTTTTTTTTTTTTTTACAGGAAAAGCAAGGCTTGGGGCTTGAGCAAAAGTTCTGGGCCATCCATTAACAAGCTGTGAATTTGGGGCTCTTGGAGACCTTTCTGGGAAAGAACATCCCATTCACAGGATTCCTCTGCGGACCCGGCAAAATCACAGATGTGAAAAAGCTTAATTAAGGTGCTGCAGGAAAAGTCAGATTTACTACTCCAGCTCAGAAGTGTGGAAATAGAGGCCAAAGGGGAATATTGATGGTGAGGAGGAATACAGACAGACCTGGGGATTTGCAGCAAACTATCTCTGGCTTGTTTAACTTGAGGTGGTGTTTCCACATCCCAGGTAATCTCAGCAGTTGATTAGCTAGGTTCAGTTCTTACATTGGGGATACACGGATGCAACTTCTTTTGAGCAATAAATCATCAGCATAAATTGCCCCCAGGGCGGCTGCACTGGCAAGGGGAAGACTGGTATCACTATTGTTAAGGAAACTTGCAACTCAATCCTTCTTTTTTTTTTTTTTTTTGAGACAGAGCCTCAAGCTATCCCCCTGGGTAGAGTGCCATGGCATCACAGCTCACAGCAACCTCCAACTCCTGGGCTCAAGAGAGTCTCCTGCCTCTGCCTCCCAAGTAGCTGGGACCACAGGTGCCTGCCACAACGCCCGGCTATTTTTTGGTTGCAGCCATCATTGTTGTTTGGGGGGCCCGGGCTGGGGATTCGAACCAGCCACCTTAGATGTACGTGGCTGGCACCTTAGCCGATTGAGCCACAGGCGCCGAACCTATCCTTCTGTTAATTTATCTGCTGCCTAGCATATTACACTTCCGCTGTCAAACCCTTCCACTCTGGGTCCTCAACACAGAAGCATGACAACCCACCCACTTCACATCATACTCATCACAGCTGGCCTTGGGAACTCTGCTATCAGTTAGGCTATCAAAAGGTTGGATGATGCATTATGGCGTGGCACCTCCCAAAATGCTACCTCTATTCATCAAGAACTTGAAATTCTCTGCCTTGGTAGAAATAAGGGAAATTTCTTCCCAAGTGTCATAAGAATTCAAATGCACGTTTTAGAATTAAACATGTACAGTGGGACCTATCAATTGCCCAACATGTATAGAATGTGTAACATGTTAGACACCATGTGAGGCACAGGGAGACGATGGATGCCTATGAGCCCACAATTTGAGGGGAGACAGACACAAGCAGGAGACGATTCAAGAATATGCCCTGGGTGCTGTGGAACTATCAAGTCGGTGCAGCTCTTCGAGTCTAGGTCGGGGGAGTCAGGTAAAAGCTTCCTGGAGGAGGATGTGAAACAACTCCACCTTGTTCCTCTAACTACTTAATGCTGAGGCTGCATTTCTTGGGAATGCAAGAAAAAAAATAAGTTTTCATTTCCAAAGCTTGCTTTGTTTCAGTTTTACCAGCTCCTCTGGCTTCCATAAAATGGTCAAAGAGAAGTGAAGCTGCCTGCCTCCCTCAAACTACCCAGGAACGGAAATGGATGGAACAGCACCTAGCGGGGAGCTCAGTTAACCCCTGCACCTCCAGCTGATTCTCAGTGGAAACCCACCTGATGATCTTGTCACTAAATGAATCCCACAACGAGGAGGAGAGGTTTCGCCCCTGCTTTAGGTACAGCCCTTTTCTTTCTCAGCTGTAAATAAGATGTTGAGACTTGCCTCACTGGTAAATAATTGAATGATTCAGAAAAGGTTTTCAGATAGTAGTGTTGACGTTATTGGCTATTCCTAATGAAACTCCAAAGAGAGGCATTCCTTGACTGTCACTTAAATTACCCTCAGTCACACTATCCTCTTACTCCCATGGTCCCCAATGCCCAGGTTGCACATGAGGAACCAGAGTGTACAGCAGGAGGTACAGGTAGTCCCCAAGTTACAAATATCTGACATTATGACTCGCACTTATGAGTGGTGGCTATCATAGGTAATAGGTAAACATAGCTGTTCCAACTTACATACAAATTCAACTTAAGAACAACCTTATAGAGTCTATCTTGTTCATAACCCTGTAGCTTCATCTGTATTTACAGCCACTCCCCATTGCTCGCATCCCTGCCTGAGCTCCACCACGTGTCGATCAGTGGGAGCATTAGATTCCCACAGGAGCACGAACCCATGTGAGGGATCTAGGTTGTGCACTCCTTGTGAGAATCTAATGACTAATGATCTGAGGTGGAGCTGAGGCAGTGATACAGCACTGAGGAGTGGCTGCAAATAGAGATATCATTAGCAGAGAGGTCTGATTGCACAGACACCATAAAAAGTCAATTGCTTGCAGACTCATATCAAAACCATCCCTCCACCCTGGGCTGTGGAAAAATTGTCTTCCATGAAAGCAGTCTCTGGTGCCAAAAAGGGGACTGCTGCTTTACCCTGTCTCTTTTCTTTTGCAAATAACACTTAGGCTAAGAGTAAATCCTTATTTGCTTATTCTTTCTCATCTCCTCCACTGGATTATAAACTTCATGAGAGGAGGACTGTTCTCCCTGTTTACCACTTAATCCACATCACTTTAAACAGTGGTGGGCACAGGTTTAGGGCTCAAAAAATATTTATTGAATAAATCAATGTTATTTACAGAAGATTTACTATGGGCTAGGATCTTTACATTTATGCTCTTACTTCACCCTCATACCAACCTTAGAGTGAGGTGCTGTTGTTATCCCCCATTTTACAGATGACAAAACTGAAGCTTAGTGCTGTTAAGAAATTTGTGGCAGGCCACTCATATAAATAGCAGAGGTGGGCTTCAGACCCGCATGGGGACACCAAAGCCTATGTTGTTCATTGGTGTGCTAGAGCAACAGATGTCTACACTCTGGATACCATTTCAGAGTAAGAATAGTCTCCCCCAAATCCTACCATTTAACCAAGAATCCAAAAACTGAAGAATGTTTTCTGAAATGCCATGGACACTCATGAAAGCTTAGTAAGAAAAATGGGCAAGAAGAAACTCAGAAGTGATGGTCAGCATCAAACTCACATATGGGGAGTCAAGGAAGGAGGCGGAGGAAGAGGGGATAAATTTCTATTTTCCACAAGCTTCCTGTTTATAAACACTACCCTATCGAAGTGGTTTTTCTACCTCCCATAAGGAAGACGATACCATCATTTAATGACATTGCCCTGGGATGGGGGACATCAATACCAAATGAGCAACAATATATAACTCCTGCTACTCTGTGAAGCTGGGATCATGTTTTATAAATGCTATAGAACTTTTATTCTATCTCAGGCTGAGCGAAACCATATTTGTCGAGCATTCTGAGTAATGGACGGGAATAGATGGATCAGGACCTTTAAATTCCTGGTTGGAAGACATTAAAAGTTTAAAAGCCCTATATAGCTGAGTCAAATGTGTATGCCATGCTGTATAATTAGCAGGCTTAGCAACAATAAATATATAATTTAAAGGGTAGACCAGCAGGACGAGAATACTAACCAGCATGCTCCCTCCTATACGTGGCCATTCTCCCAGTTGGTTTTCAGCTGTGTAAACTGTGACCTTGCTGGCTTTGGGGTAATTTCAATATAACCAAGATTTGGAGCTCTCCATTTTTTCCTGAGCAGTTTAAGCTTCCTTCTGAAGCCAGCTTTCAGGCATAAGTAATTCATTGCTCCTCTACTAAACATTCATTTCATTTTGTCTAAAGAGACTTAATAAATCAGCCTAGTTATTGTTTAGTGTGGCCACCTCCCTGGTTTTCATGTATAAAAAATGAGCATCCCTGTTACTAAGTGGAAGTGAATGGTCACCCTGCCTGCAAGGGCGTTCCCTGGAGATCAGAGAATGTACAGAGGGAGACACTTTGGCTCTGAGCATCCAGGGAGCTTTGTTGCTTGTCACACAGAAAGTCTTGCTATCTTCACTATCATGGCTTAAGGATTACTTGGGGTGGGGGTAGGGAAAAAGTCAAATTAGGTGATCAAAATCCCATCTTGTAAAGGAAATCCCAAGGAATGCTGACTGACCCTAGGTAAGAAATAATTCTCTGGTTGGAAGCCCTTTAGAGGAAGCAACCTGTTTTCTAGCAATTTTCAGGGTTTCCTGGACAGGCAGCTGGTCTTCTTAGCCTCAATTTACAATTAGAAAAAACTGGAGAGAGGTTTCTCAATGTGCTGGGCACCCATTCTACATGAAAGGCATGTTTTTGTTTTGTTTTGCATGAATTACTCTACCATCACTCTTGTTTGGTTTGTAGGGATAGGGCCTCAGTCTTTTCCTCTAGGAGTCTTCACTTCTTTTGAGGTCGGTCTGGGTCTCCCCTCAGCCAAAAATACGGAACTCTTCCCCTCAGCGATGACGACAGGTGGAAATCCCCCCGCCCTCCACTTCCTTGCCTAGAGCTGATATTCCTGGTGTTGATGCCACAGACCTGGAGGGTGAAGTGCAATTTAACAGCAATGACATCATCAGCTGAGATTCTGGCCTGACCTCAACTCTGACCTAAGAGGAGGAAAATTAAAAGGCAAATGCTCTTCCATTCCAGGCATCTGCTCTGGCAGTGCCAGAATTTAAAAACAAAACCAGTGTCAAGGTATGCCAAGCTAAGTATCATCAAAATGGCCTTAACATGTCAACTGCTCTCCTTGGGAACTGGACTAATAAAAAGCAAGCTGTCTCCTCTCCTCCAGTGGCTAAAAGCATAAACTCTGGAGCCCGCCTGGATTCAAAGTCCAGTTTTGTTACTTAATATGTGTGTTATTTAACTGCTGGGTACCTTGGTTTCCCTTCCCTATCATTAAAATGGGGATAATACCATAATAGGTACCTGCCCAATGGGTTGCTAGCATTACTTGAGTTCATACATGAAATGTTAAGAGCAGTGACAGACACTTTGTTATTTTAAATTTCAACTATCATGATTAGGTTAAACCACACTGGAATTTGGCTTCCTGTAACTCTTAAGAGTACCCACCTCCCCTCTTCCATTGTTTCCCACGGAAAGCTGCCCCACAAGTAGCCTTCCAATCAGATTGTAAGGACATCTAACCATACCACCATTCTAAATAAGTTATGATGCTGACTCCTGAAAATGAAGTCTGGTAGGCAGTTTGCTGTTGAACACATGTCACACCCTAATACCTCCGGCGATAAAGTCAAGGGCTTCATTTCCACCCTTTGCACTTATGCCAATTTTCGGATAAATGCAACTGCCCAATGGTTCTTTTCCCACATGTGACATGTACCGTTGTCCATCCCTCCACC
This sequence comes from Galagoides demidoff, assembly GCA_963574575.1. Lineage (NCBI taxonomy): Eukaryota > Metazoa > Chordata > Mammalia > Primates > Galagidae > Galagoides > Galagoides demidoff. The sequence continues at coordinate 8,356 of CAUYQV010108346.1, forward strand.
ACCCTTCCCCATAATGCGGTTTACTGGGTGGGTCATCATCCTTTTGGGAAGGCCCATATGTGCATTTAAATGCAACACAAGAGTTGGGCATCCTTCAACACAGGGAAGGCCTAGGCCCAGCACAAAGTCTTGGGCTTCCAGCTCCTCTCCACTCATCTCACTTACCCAAGGTTCAGGTTTTGCAGTTTGGATCCTCTGGCAGGGAAAACCAGAGGACAGAACCACAGTCAACTTGCCCAGCTACTGAGGAAGGACAGCAACTACAGACCCAGTCAAGTAAGGCGAAGGGTGGCTGAGCCGTTGTTAAGTTTTACTCAAAGAGGTTCAGTAATGGCTTGGTCAAGAGGCTCAATCTCACGCAATCAGTGAGCAGCCCCCCAAACAGTCAACAAGGCCACGCAGAACAGGAAGGAGAATATTAACTACAACTTTACCTTCCTAAAAGCCAGTCACCCTCAGCACAATCCCCAGCAAGAGCCATTTAATAAACTCCTCCAGCTCAGAACAAACGCTTTCTGCACAAGTACGGGCACACCCACCAGCCTCTTCTAGGAAATTCACTCCCTCGGACCGCCAGGAGCCGGCGCGCTTACCATTGGCGTTCTTGCCGCAGATGAGATGCTCATAGGGCTGTAAGACGCCCCAGAGCTCGGCGTCATTGTTGATGACCATCTCCAGGGCCTCAGCGGACACCTCTCCGCCCCCGGCCCCTCCGCCATCAGGACTCTGGCTGGCCAGCACCCTGGCCTTGATCTCCTCCACCAGGTTCTCCATGCAGGCGGTGAGCGAGATGGCCGCATACTCGTGGATGCGCACGGAGATGCGGGTGTCCACCATCCAGCGGAAGAAGCGGCCCACCGAGAAGGTGAGGCCGCAGCGCGCGGACTTGCCCCGGCGCAGCCCATCGCCGGCGCTCATACTGTACAGGGACAGCGCCTTGACAGCGGCTAGCGCGCAGCTCTCCGCCAGCGCCCAGCTGTGCACGAGGCGTACCGCGCTCTGCACCTCGAAGCGGGTGCACTTGGCGTGCAGCACGCTTAGGCGCTGCGCCTCGCGAGCCACGCGGATGAGCGCCCTGTGCAGAAGCCCGGCCAGGCGCCTCACCGCCTCGGCGGAGAACTGAGGCGGCCGCCGGCCGCTGGCGCCTTTGCGGAGAACACGGGCCACATCTCCCTCGGTCCAGGGGAACTCCTCCAGCTCGGGGAGCCGCGGGCAGCGCGAGAAGAGGTCGGCCACTTCGGGGTCCTCGGGCAGCACCGTGTTCACCGTGTCCCAGCTGTTGTGGCGACTGTTCATGGAGCCAGAGTAGCACCACCAGGCCGCCCCGCGGTGCTGCTGCGCTGAAGAGTTGAGCGCCTGCGAGTTAGACTTGGAGGACGAGAGGCTGAGCGAGCGGCACGAGTCCCCGGCCCCATACCCGGAGTCCAAGGTCAAGTCCTCCAGCGTCTTCAGAGTGGAGCTGTACGTCCCGGCCATGGGGAGCCTGCCGGGGGAGGCCTCGCCGAGCGAGTGGCGCTCACAACTCCATGCCCTCTTCGTCAAGTAGGCAGAAACAAGGTCTAGGCTCTCCGGGCCGCCCTCCTTTCTCTCTGCGCTGTGGGGCTTGGCGGCCGCATCGCCTGCCCGGCGGCCGCGGGAGGTGGACGAGATTCGCCGGGAGCTGGAGCCCCACGCTTCGGGTGTCCGGACGCGAAGCTGTCACTGAAACGGCGCCCTGCCCCTCCTCCTCGGCACTCCCCCAGGCCCACCTCTAATTCCTGCAAACAGAACGTCTGTCCTCAGTGGAGAAGTAATCTCGAGAGAACAGGGCGGCGGCGGCAGAAGGCGGCAGCGCAGGGCGCTGCGCGAGTCTGGGACGAGGTAGAGAGAAAGCCCTCCGCAAACTTCTGCGCCGAGCCGGCCGCCGGCCCAGCTGGATACCCATCTACGGCCGGCATGCAAATAACTCCGGTTAGCCTACCAATCATCGGCTGCAACAGGCAGGAGCTGAACCAATGATCTCCGAGGGGGCGGTCATTATGCAGATTTCACCCTGCTGCTGATGAAACCCCGGGGCGGCGGAGGCGGGGCTGGAGGCCGTGGTCGGATGTAGCGGCTGGGCTGGTTATGGAGGAGGGGGAAGAGCGGGCGAACTGGGAGCCGGGAGCTGAGCTTGGGGAAAGAGCGTCGGAACTTTGGGCTCCGAAGCCGAAGGTTTAAAGAAAAGGGAAAAGCCACTGTGCTCTGCCTCTTTCCCGCCATCCAGGCTTTGGGCTTTCACAGCTTGCTTTCAAGCCGCTGCTGCCAAACATGCGGGTGGCGGGGGCCAGAAGAGTGGGGGCAGGGCCCGGGCCAAGCACTATACCTCTCTCCGCCACTTTATGCCGAGCCCCTTTCGTTTACCGAGATGAAACATCGGTTGTGTTTGGAGGGAGGAAGGACGTCCCTGCTTCTCTTCCCAAACCCGTCTGGGTTTTTTAGGCTGCTATCTAGCGATGTTCCAGTCAGGACAGAATTTCTTCTTAACCGGGGATCTGCTTGTGACTGGGGAAAGGCTGTGATTCAGTCCACCTCGTTGGTAGTTTCACTCGCAGTTTTCCGAGTATTATGTGGATCTCAAAAGGGTCCATGACTTCCTGTTACCTCTATATAATACCACTTGCTATCAGGTGGATCCTTTTTGTCCGAGCGTTTGTAGGGGAGATGCAGGGGGCTGTTATAGGAAGAAAGAGAAGGCGAGTGAAGTTGCAGCCCTGGCCTGCGCTCGCAACACCTAGCTAAACGTAGGTATTTAACCTCCTAATAGCGTGCTGGTGGGCGAGCCATATGCCCTTAGGACTCTGGTTTCCTGCGGGGCAGAATGAGTGACTGATCTCCGAGACGCGCGGACGGAAACCTGTCTCGGGCCATGTGTCCGAGAGCGCCAGCCAAAGCGCCTTTGCTTCAGTAGATCTCTAGCCGTTCACGTGCACGTGCCCAAAGGCACTTGTGCCCCCTGCAGAGAAACCGCAAACTCAAGGAAAGGATTGTGTACACGTTCCCTCCAAGTGAGCCTCCCGTGCTCCTGAAAGGCTCTTTTGTGTTGTATTTTACACAGTTCTGACCTTGGGCCGTGAGTTGGATATGAACTAGAAATGTCTGGTTTGTCTCTTTCCTTCTTAAGGCCCTTTCCCTGTGAAACTGCCATTTTTTTTTTCTTTTGGAGACACGGTCTCTATCACCGGGTTAGAGTGCACTGGGGTCATTTTAGCTCTCTGAAACTTCAAACTCCTGGGCCCAAGTGATCCTCCTGCCTCAGCCTCTCTAGTAGCTGGAACTACAAGCATGCACTAATTGTTCTATTTTTTGTAGAAATGGGACAGGGGTGTCTATCTCTTACTCAAGCTAGTGTTGAACACCTGACTTAAAGTGTTCCTCCCGCCTCGGCCTCCCAGAATGCTAGCATTACACACGTTAGCCACCACGCTGGGTCTGAAACTGCTTTTTATTAGGCTGTTTAGCTAATTTTTTTCCTTTCCTGGGTCTTTAATTATGCAATGCTGCCGCCTGATGGTTAGAATTGGGAACAGTCAACGACAGAAGTAGTTAACACGAAAGACACGGAGTGGACAGAGATCAAATTAGTAGAGAACACAGTCACATCTTATAGAAACGAGATTAGAAGTTAAAGTAGATAATGAGGTTCAGCTTATCAAAAATACGAAAACAAGTCTGATGCAACTGAAAACTTATTTGGAGACATATCATATTAATAGTAAAGGAAATGTCGCCCTCTAATGGCTAAGAGTCAAAAAAATGTTTCTTTTCTCTTGGTTTGTAGGCATGCTTTAAAAGTAAATTACTCAGCTGAAACTTTACCACAGGGAACTTACTGAATGGAATGGATATTTGTGGAGTTTTTTGGAGTATTTCTTTGGGGGGAAAGAGCCTATGGAATCTGTATTAATATATTCAAAGTGCTGGATGACTTAATGTGTCAAGATAATCAAATATTTCTCAAGCCAAAGGTTGAACTGCACCACCAGGGTACATTCAGCAAAATTCGGCCATGGGAAATGCTACTGAATAAACAACTGCATTTCTTTACTAAATAAGTTGGACGAAAAGTCTATATGTTAAAAGAGATTTGATAGACTTTATTAACTAATTCCAAAGTGTGGAATTTGTATTTTGGTCCTTTTTTTTTAAGTCAACAAACACCTGATATTATGAAACCATTGGAAATAGGAACACTGCCTCAATATTTGCTCTTACAAAATCACTGCTACCTTTTTGATGTGGTAATGATAGTACGGTTGTGTTTATTACATGTTCTTCTCTTTTAGAGACACATACTGAAATAAGTGTTTTGTAACTCTCAGGACTTGATTTACTCTGGGGGGAAAAGAAAGAAAAAAAATTCTTACGGAAAAATCTGGGAAAGGGGCTTCAAAGTTATGAAAGATTCTAGATCTCTTGTCTTTCAGTTTTTTCCCCAGTGTCTTCTAGTCAACTTGAGGACTTGGGAGTCCCCGGGAAACTCAGAGTGTGTTTGTTTTTGTGTGTGTTTCGTGTGATGTGAGAGAAACAAAAGGAAGGAAAGAGATACAGATGAAACAAACGATACTTCAGCCATCTTAGACATGAACCAGCCGATGGGTTCCAGTTACTCTTTTGGGAAGTTGGCAAGTGTGGTGAAATAGAAAACTTCATATTGAGGAAAGAAAGGCTGTGGCTTCTTATACACATGTGTGTGTTTAATGAAGCTGATCGCATGGTAATGTGTTTGATTTTAAGAATGAAATTATATTAGGAGAAGAGAAAATATCCCAACTCAAGTCTTGCCCAAACATAATCTTTGAAGAAAAACATCTGTGATGTGGCTGGACAAGTTGAAAAGAACATGAAAAAACCCTGGTGAACATCAGGGAAATTCTCAGGGGAGTAAGCAATTAAAAAGCAGATCTGGGATTGCCCAGGCAAAAATCACGTAAGGGAGGTAGGTGGAAATAAACTTTGGAAGCTTTACCTGGGGTTAGGTCTCCTATTTGGTTATATAATTTCTTACAAAATCAGAAATGATGAAAAACGGAGACTTTACCTCCTTCATGTTTACATGGATGGAACTGGAAAATGTGCTTCTTAGCAAAGTATCTCAGGAATGGAAGAAAAAGTATCCAATGTACACAGCCCTTTTATGAAAGTAATCTATAGCTCTCAAGCAAAAGATACAACTTAATCCTAGCCCAAAAATATGGTGAGGGGGTGGGGAAGGGGAGGGGAGAAGGGCGATGGGTGGTGGGACGGTGACGGGAAAGATCACCTATGTATCTGTCTAACAAGGGTACAAGTGAACTTTTCTAGAACTAGAATATAAATGTGTTGATACAATGATTAACCAAATGACATGAAATTTATGTTAACCAGCTTGATGAAAGTGTTTCAAATTGTATATGAAAACAACACAATGTACCCCATGTTTGCATTAATGTATACAGATATCAATTAATAAAAAAAAATGAACTGTGGCATATGCATACTATGGAGTACTATGCATCCATAAAGAAAGATGGAGACTTTACGTCCTTCATGTTTACATGGATGGAGCTGGAAAATATTCTTCTTAGCAAAGTATCACAAGAATGGAAGAAAAAGTATTCAATGTACACAACCCTATTATGAAATTAATTTAGATCTTTTATATGAAAACTGTAACCTAATAACAGCCTAAGAATACAGAGAGGGGGGTGGGAGAGGGGAGGGTGGAATGGGCGGAGGGAGGGGGATTGGAGGGATCACTTTTGTGGTTTGTCTTAGAAGGGTACAAGTGAATCTTTCTAAGAGTGGAATATGAACGTTTTAACACAATAACTAAGAAAGTGACATGAAGGCTATGTTAACCAGTTTGAAGGAAATGTTTCAAAATGTATGTGAAAACACCACACTGTACCCCAGAAGTGCATTAATATACATAGTTTACTATTCAATAAAAAAAAAAGACTGCTTTTGCTGTATCCCACAGGTTTTGGTAACTTGTGTCTTCATTGTTATGGTTGAGGAATTAAATGATTTCTTCTTTTATCTCTTCCTGAACCAAACTATCACTCAGCATAAGTTTGTTTAATTTCCAAATCTTTGTGTGGGAGTGAGTGATTTTGGTTGCAATTGAGTTCCACATTTATTGCCTTCTGTTTTGAGTAGATACAAGGTATAATTTCCATTCTATTAATTATGCTGAGTTTTGATTTGAATTGTAGGATGTGATTGATTTTGGAGTATGTACCATGGGCTGATGAGAAAAATGTATATTTTTTAGCTTTGGGATGGTATGTGTTCTGTATATGTCTATTAATCCCATTTGTTCTAGGATCACATTTAAGTCTTTCTATCTTTGATTAGTTTATGTTTAGAGGATCTGTCCAGTTCTGTCAGAGGGGTGTTGAAGTCCCTGACTATTATTGCATTATGATATATCATATTGCTCAGACCCCTCAAGGTCTGTTTCATGAATCTGGAAGAATTTAAGTTGGGTGCATAAATATTTAAAATTGAAATCTCTTCTTGTTGTATTGTTCATTTGACCAGTATAAAGTATTCATTTTTGTCTTTCTTAACTTTAGTTGCTTTAAATTGGCTTGTATCTGAAAATTAGATTGCAACCCCTCCTTTCTTCTGATTCCTTTTGCTTGAAATGCTGATTAACCCTGAGTCTTGATTTGTCCTTCAAGACTAGGTGTGTCTCCTGGAGTCAGTATATAGATGGCTTATGTTTTTTTATCCAATTTTAGCCAGCCTGTGCTCCTTCAGTGGTGAATTCAATCCATTGACATTTGTTGAGAGAATTGATAAGCGTAGTGGATTTCTATTCATCTTTGTGAAAGTCTGTTGTGTAGCTTTATCTTTTGTGTCATTGTAGAAGATAAGTGTTGACCTTTAGCTTCTGGGTATTTGCTTTGCTGGTGATCCATTGTGGTGGTCAGTACTGAGAATAGATCAAAGTATTTCTTGCATAGCTGGTTTTGTTGTGGTAAATTTCATCAGTGCTTGTATATCCATAAAATATTTGATTTCTTCATCAATTTTGAATCTTAGTTTAGCAGGATACGGAGTTCTGGGCTGAAAATTGTTTTGTTTAAGAATCTTGAAGATGGATGACCATGCTCTTCTGTTTGGGAAGGTTTCAGTTGAAAAATCTGCTGTCATCCTAATGGCTCTGCCTCTGTAGGTCAGTTGGCACCTAGTCCTGGCTTCTTGCAGAATTTTTTCTTTCATCTTGACTTGTAACAGGCTCACTACACTGTGTCTTGGAGAGGCTCTCTTTGAGTTGATACGACCCAGGATTTGATATCCATCTGAAAGGAGTGCATCCTTTCAATAAAACTTGATAAGTTTGTCCAAGTACATCCTTAGTAAAACTTGGGTAATTTTCATTCATGATAGTCTCCAGTATGGCTTCCATTCCTTTGGGACAATCTTCTTCCCCTTCAGGAATCCCTATTTTTCATAATCCCTATTTTTTGTATGTTTGAACACTTCATGGACTCTCATAGTTCTCTAAGCACTTGTTCCGCTTTCTTCCTCTCTTCATTTCTCCCTCTGAACTATCTGGGTTAACTTAAAAACTTTATCCTCTAGCTCTGAGGTTCTTTATTCTCCATGGTCTAATCTACTTTTGATACTTTCTACTGCATCTTTACAATCCTTGATTCCCTCCTTCATTTCCCTAAGCTCCACCATATCCTTTCTATATTCTACATATCTCTCATCTGACTTTTGGTTCTTTCTTTCCATTTTCTCATCTATTCATTTTATTGTCTTTGTCATCCATATTTTAAAGTCCCTTTCTGTCAAGTCCACTAATTCTTTATCATTGGAGTTTTCTGCAGTAGCTGCTCATGTTGTCTTGGGGGAGTTCCTCTGTTTTGGTTTCTCACATATTTCTGTTGGTTCTTCCATATGTTTTTTCTTCTTCACCTCCTTGTCCTCCTTTATCCTTCTCACTGACTCCTTTGTTTCAAACAGAAGTACTTGGTGTTGATGAAATTATTTTGCAATATGTCACCAGGACACCAGATGATGCTGTGGTATTTTTAGAAGACAGAGAGCACAGCCAGCAACCTTTTTGGTCCTTATTCCAAACTTATTTGCCTTTGGTGATAACCCGATTGTTTCCTCAGCATTCAGACCCTGCTGGGTTGGGAATCTTAAAGCTCACAAGAATACTTTAGGGGCAGGTCTCATAGTGTCCCATAACTCCAGTTCCTGTGAAATGCAGGAGTCCCTCAGCCTGTCCCAAGAGTGGAGCTCTGATCCCAGTAGGTGGGATTAAGATGGCCATACTTTAGGTCTCTGCTAAGACCTTCTCATGATCTTCCCACAATGGCAGCCCCCCTGGCCACTGAGACTTTCTCAGTATAGCTGCCTTGCTAGTCATCAACCCTATGGCAAATCCACTCCATCTGGCATTTGAATCTGGTTGCTTAGTACTGTTCAAATCTTCCCACTCTTCCAAGCTTTCCACTCAATACACAGTTTCTCCCAACTACTGAAAACTCTGGAAAGGCTTCTTCCATTCCCAGACCTCTGCCAGGGGGCAGCCAGTCCCATCCAGTCACAATCACTTGCCTAATTCATCAAATTTCCACTGCTCAGTATCATACACTATATCCAGGTCATTACTTCCTTGCTGTGCTCCCTGAGCTATTACTGTGGGTAGGGTCTCCATGCCAGGTAATATTTATCTTGATTTATTTTGTGTTATTTGGTCCCTTCTTACAGTTTTCACTCAAGGTGAGTGTCTTACTTGCCTTTCTCCTAATCCTAGCACTGAGTAGGACCCTGGAAATTATCACTTCTCTTGACAATATTATTGGGCATGGACAACATCTACTATTCCAAGTTAAGTAAGTTCCCTTCAACTGCAGTAGAGAAGGTGACAGAATCTCTGCTCTTACCTGAGCTGGAAAAGACAGCAGGAGTGTTCAGAGTAGCCACAGTAAAGAGCACAACAGACTTCCACAGTTCTTAGTAAAGTTCATCAAGATTATAAGTGTAATGTCCCTCTTATTATTATATACCTTTGATCTATTTCTAGAGCACTAAATTGTTTTTCTTAATTTTGTATAGCTCCATGTTTGCTATTTAGGGAGAGGATTTGCCGATGTCCTCATGTGGTCATAACAATAAATCTGGCCATAAGCTAACATTTTTTCTGTCAACAGCTAAAGGTTTTTCAAGAAGTAAAGGTAAGTAATAACCAGTAAAAAACATCCAGATCTGCAGGCTATTTTCAATAATTTTAGAAGGAGTAACTGAAGTAACATATTCATTTTGATAGAAATGCTCAGAATAATTTTAAAAGATTCTTTTTCTTGCTTCTGTTGTAATCATATCATTTCAGGGTAGGATCACAGTTATTCAATGCCATTCAGAAGCTGTGTTTGGTAATTATAGATGTTTGTGATTAACTAATAACAGAAAAGAAAATTATGTCTTAATAAAAGCAGTTTGTTTTCTACACACTGTTTTTCAAAACATGAACTCTGTGGGGGAAAGAAGTAATAAATAAGTTGTGTTTGGTGGTTGAAAGCTTGAATCAGTTCTTTAAAGAAAATTTAGAGCATCCATCTCTCTTAAGCCTAAAGAATCTTGAAAGTTGGAAACAAGGTAAAAGCAAATTTCAAAGGCTACCTAAGAAGTGGCCTTAGAATTAGGAATTTGAATCTCTTTTGGTAAGAGAAATTAATATACTGATAAAGAACCCTTTCTGTACTTCTTCTTTTTTGCTGTTGGCAATAAAATCCACAATTCAAATGACAAAATTGTTAATATTTCATGTTCTTTGAAAATTAGACTTCTCTGGTAAAAGAATTCTCTTTTTCAGTGATGTCTAATAACCAAACTTAGGGAGCTCTAATATTAAAATATCCCTTATGAATGTAGATATACTTAAAAAATGCAAATGCCACTGTCTGAGATCTCAAATTCAGCCACAAAAAAGTGTCATTAAATATGAATTAGTTGCATAATTCCCAGAGGGAAAGTGGGAGCAAGCAAGAAGAAAGTAGAATAGCAGAGAACAGAATTATCTCTTAGGCCCACTAAAGAGGATGATTTCCTCAAAATTTGTACAAAATTTTCCTGGGAAAAATAAATATGCCAGCTCCTTCTAAAGGGAATAGGTCCTGTTACCTGGGACTCTCTTTGTTATTCTGAGGATCATGATGAAATGAGTGTGCCTGTTTAAGGGTGGAAACATAGCCACACAAATTGTGTGGCAAATTAGAGAGAATACAAATTAAATAAGAAGGAAGGAAGAAAAATCAGTAGGAAATCCAAAGTCCTTAAGGAAGAAGAAAAGAGTCAGAAAGCCTGCTCATAATATTTGTGGCACTAAGTGTAAAAATATACATGTAGCTATATATACCATATATCTGAATAGTTATAAGTTATAAATCAGTTTATTTAATGGTAAAAACTAAGATACATTCATGCATACTGTTCCCTTATCTTGGTAACATAGCTTCATAACAACAAACTTGAAGTGTTTATACATTTGAAAGCTAAATTACTAAAATTAATCATTATATTAATCTAATTGTTCTTTTGATGGATTGGTGATATTTAGGTGAGTATTAAAATAAAGACAAATATAATTTATTAATGATTACATGTTTATTTTATAATTTTTTTTTTGCTTTCATTTGAAGCAAAATCCTTAATTACATTATTATAGTCATTATTTCATTAACTTAATTTTTATTAAATCATAACTATACATTTATGGGGTACAATGTGATAATTTTATATACAATGCAGAATGCTTAAATCAAACTACTTAACATAACCATCACCTCACTTACTTATTTTTGTGGCAACACATTTTATAATATACTCTTAGTTGTTTTAAAATGTACCCCTGCATTGTGAGCAATAGGTGAGATCCCACCAAATAGCCTCCCTCCACTTGCTCTCCACCTTCCCCTCCCCTCTCCCTCCTCTTCTCTCCTTCCTTCTGAACTATCTTTGTGTTTTCTCACTCATATGAATATGTAGGTGATTATATATTGGTTTCATAATAATATTGAGTACATTGGACACTTTTCCCCCCATTCCTGAGATACTTTACTAACAAGAATATGTTCCAGCTCCATCTAGGTAAACATAAAAGAAGAAAATCTCCCTCTTTTTATGGCTGCATTTTTTAAATATTAATCTACTTCTTCTAGCTTTAGGCATTGCTAATGAAATATCTGAAGCCATATTGACTCATGATGCTTCAATGTCATTTGTGTTTTTTCCTCTCTCTGGAATCCATACCCAGGCATATTTTCACCTATTGCTCTGAGCACATGATGCCTTCTTCCAATACAGAAAGTTATTTTATTTAGTACTGATTATCTATCTATCTATCTATCTATCTATCTATCTATCATCTAGCTATCTATGTCTATGTATTTTTATTTCGATAGACTTAGGTATACAAGTGTTTTTCATTACATGAATTAATTGTATAATGCTTAATCATGGCTTTTAGTGTCCTTATCACCAGAATGATGCACATTGTGCCTGACAGGTAATTTCTTATCCTTCATCTGCCACCCTCCCCACTTCTTACTTTCCAATGTCCATTGCATCACTTTATGATTATACATTTTCATCTTTTATCTCCCACTTACAAATGGGATATGTGCTATCTGTTGTCCCATTCCTGACATACTTCATTTAGAATAATGGTCTCTAGTCCTATCTAAGTTGCAACAAAATGTATAAATTCATTCTTTTTATAAAGCGCACACACACACATATGTACAGTAGAACCTTTGTAAGTTGACTATCCAAGGGACTGTAACAAACTAGTCAACATATAGAGGTGGTCACCATAAGCAAATAGGCCTACTGTATTGATATATATATGCGGCGCATGTCTGGTCTATGAAAATTAGTTCAACTTATGGAGGTGGTCAATATCGGGAGATAGTCTATGAGGTTCTACTGTACACATACCTACCACACATACATGCACACATCAAAATTCTTTTATCCATTCATCAGTTGATGAGCACTTAGAGGTCTAATCAATTTTGTTGAATTACTTTTTTTATTTTCCTTGATTTTTTTTATTAAATCATAGCTGTGTACATTAATGATTTTCTCCCCTCCATTTTATCTGCACTATATTTTCATACCTTCTATTATTCTACCTTGAAATTCCTGGACTATTTGCCCATTTTTTTCCATTTCAACTTTCAATTTTTTTTCCTTCTACTTGCTGAGATATTTTCTGAAAAGACTCCGAATTATAGACCTGATATTCCAATGATTATCTTGCTGTCTCTCCAGATCTCAGTTTCATAATGCTTACAAGGAATAAATTTGCTGTGAATGTGTAGATTTATTTCAGGCTTTTTAATTATTTTCCACCGGTTTGTATGTCTTTTTTTTTTTTTTTTGCTTTCAATTTATTTTATTTATTTATTTTTCCTTTGGGTGCCTTCCAGTTTATTATTTTTTTAAATTAAATGATAACTGTGTACATTAATGCATTTATGGGGTACAATGTGCTGATTTTATACAAATTGGAACGTTTACAACTTGGAATGTTTACATCAAAATGGTTAACGTAAGCCTTCACCTCACTTACTTATTTGTTGTGTTAAGACATTTATTCTCTACTCTTAATATCTTTGACATGTACCCTTGCATTGTGCACAATAGGTGAGGTTCCACCAATTACCCTCCCTCCTCCCAGCCTCTCCCATTCCCTTCCCTCTCCCTATTCTTATCTCCTTCATACTGGACTATAGTTGTGTTTTATCATGCAAATGAAAAGTATGGGTGATTATATATTGGTTTCATAATAGTACTGAGTACATTGGATACTTTTTCTTCCATTCTTGAGATACTTTACTAAGAGGAATATGTTCCAGCTCCACCCAGGTAAACATAAAAGTTGTAAAGTCTCCACCTTTTTTATGGCTGCATAGCAATCCATGATATACTTACACCACAATTTGTTAATCCATTCATGGGTCAATGGGCACTTGGGCTAATTCCATGATTTGGCAATTATGAATTGGGCTGCAATAAGCATTCTGGTGCAAATATCTTTGTTTTAAAGTGATTTTTGGTTATCTGAATATATACCTAGTAGAGGAATTGCAGGATCGACTGGCAGGCCAACTTTTAGTTCCCTAAGTGTACTCTAAACTTCTTTCCAAAAAGGAATGTATTAACTTGCATTCCCACCAGCAGTGCAGAAGTTTTCCCTTCTCTCCACATCAACATCTGTAGTTTTGGGATTTTGTTATGTGAGCTAATCTTACTGGAGTTAGATGATATCTTAAAGTTATTTTGATTTGCATTTCTCTGATGATTAAAGATAATGAGCATTTTTTCATGTGTTTTTAGGCCATTTGCCTGTCTTCTTCAGAGAAACTTCTATTTAAGTCTCTTTTTTGTAGTAATCATTAAGGATTTTTTTTTTTAATTTCTGAGGTGTCTTTTATTATTTCTCATTTATCATTTCTGATTGATGATATTAGGGATTTTACTTTTCTGTTTCTGGTTGGGTTAGCCAAAGTTTTTTCAATTTTGTTAATCTTTTTATTAAACCAATTTTTTGATTCATTGATCTTTTGAATGATTCTTATATTCACAAATTCATTTAATTCTGATCTAATACTGGTTATTTTCTTCTGCTGGGTTTGAAATTGGGATGTTCTTCCTTTCCCACTTGCTTTAGATGACCCATTAAGTTGTTGATTTTCTCTTTTTGTGTTCTCTTGATGAAGGCTTCCAATGCTATAAATTTCCCTCTTATAACTGCCTTTGCAGTTTCCCATAAGTTTTGGTAATTCATGTCTTCATTATGATTTAGTTCCAAAAATTTGGTGATTTCCTTCTTAATGTCATCTTTCAGGAAGCTGTCATTCAGCATAAGGTTATTTAGTTTTCATTACTTTGTTTGAGTATGAAGATTACTATTGCTGTTGAGTTCAAGACTTTTATTCTGTGATGGTCCTAGAAAATACAAGAAATAATTTCTATTCTTTTAAATTTGCTGAGGTTAGACTTCTGTCCTAAGATGTGAGCAATTTTGGAGGATGATCCATGTGCTGATAAGAAGAATATGTCTTCAGTTTTATTAGGATGTGATGTTCTGTAGGTGTCTATCATGTTCATTTTTTGATAAGATTGAGTCAGTCTGTTATTTATTTGTTTAGTTTCTTCTTGGAAGAGCTATCCAAAATTGCCAAAGGAGTATTAAAATCCCTAGATATTATAGTGCAGAAAGATATCAAATTGTTCATATCTGTTAGGGTTTGCTTTATAAATTGAAGAGCATTCTAGTAGGCCGCATAAATTTTAATTATCGAGATCTCTTCATGTTGAATGTTTCCAACAAATATGTAGTGTCCAATGTTATCTTTCTTTATTTTAGTTGGTTTGAAACCAATTTTATCTGCAAATAAAATTCTAATCCTTGCTCTTTTCTGATTTCCATGCACCCATATTATAGATGTCCTTCTCTTCCTTCTGAGGTTTTTTTTTTTAAACTTTAAGGTAAGATGAGACTCCTGTATTCATCAGCTATCTGGCCTGAGTTTTTGTATCCAGTCAGCCAACCTGTGCCACTTTAGAGGACAATTTAAGCTATTTACATTAATTGACAGAATTGATAAGCATAGTAGTGTTTTGGTTGTCATGTTTTTCAAAGGTCCAGTGGATATTTTTAATCCTTTCACCATTGTGAATGTTCGGTTTTGTTCAAGGCTGTCTGGATAAGTTTACATTGGTGGTAGACCATTGAACTGATCATTAAGGAGGATGGGTCTAAGAATATCCTGGAGATCTGGTTTAGTTATGGCAAATTTCTTCAACATGTGAAAGTCGGTAAAGTATTTGATTTCTCCATCACAAATGAAACTCAGTTTAGGAAGACACAGGATCCTGAGCTGAAAGTTGTTTTGTTTTAGGAGACTGAAGGTCAATGACTATCTTCTTCTGGCTTAAAAAGTTTCAGCTGAGAGTCTGGTGCTCCCACCACCACCCGCATCACAGCCACCTCCTGCCCCGTAGACACCACCACTGCCACCACCTGTGTCGCTGTCACCTTGGGACGGCTGTAAGATTAGGCCACAATATTCAATGAGTAAACATATTACTCAGTTCTGTTGTGTTCTTGGTCACACATTTATGGAGTTTCTGAAGGTCAGTGGAGATTACTGCCAGGCACAGCATGACCTCTATGCAGAAAGTGAACTGTAGAAATTCATTATTACTCCACCAAGAAGCCCCCGTAAGAGTCGTTAACCTGGACATAGAAGTGTTGACTTGAGATCTGCAGAGCATTTTACAAGAGTTCTGACCTGGATGGGGTAAACCTCAGTGCATTTCCTTTCTGTTGCCTCTGTATTACTGGATTAAAGAATTGCTGCTTCTTGTTAGGAGGTTCATTTCCATTTATCATTACTTCCAACTTCATCTTCAAAGCACTGAGAATTTCAAGTGGAGTATATTGAAGTAGACTTCAGGTTCTTTGCATCATTTCTGTATTCATTTTTAAAAATTCTTTCATGACCCTTTTGAGTGCTTTTTAACTAAATTAACATGGCTTGAATGAACCGCGCAGCTCCTGTAGAAGTCACATACAAGAACATGAGATTTCTTATTACACACAATCCAACCAATGAGACCTTAAACAAATTTATAGAGGAACTTAAGAAGTATGGAGTTACCACAATAGTAAGAGTGTGTGAAGCAACTTAGGATACTACTCTTATGGAGAAAGAAGGCATCCATGTTCTTGACTGGCCTTTTGATGATGGTGCACCACCAGCCAACCAGATTGTTGATGACTCATTAAATCTTGTAAAAATCAAGTTTTGTGAAGAACCTGGTTGTTGTACTGCCGTTCATTGTGTTGCAGGCCTTAGGAGAGCTCCAGTGCTTGTTGCTTTCACATTAATTGAAGGTGGAATGAAATATGAAGATGCAGTACAATTCATAAGACAAAAGTGGCAGGGAGCTTTTAACAGCAAGCAACTTTTGTATTTGGAGAAGTATCATCCTAAGATGCGGCTGCGCTTCAAAGACTCCAATGGTCATAGAAACAACTGTTGTATTCAATAAAACCGGTGTGCCTGATGCTGTTGCCTTGGAAGTAAAACTTGAGACAGGACCTAATTTGTCATATGTACGTGTATTAGCCAACATGTTGGCTTGATTAATGAAGCTTCCATAGGAGTATTGTAAAGCAGTTTTCCTAGGCCACAAGTTTAACAGAATTGCAACCTCTTTTAAGTTTGGGTTACAGTCAACCTTTTGGACACTAAGCAAAAGATTCTTGCTCTTCAGCATTTAAATGTGCTTATCATTTGTACCAATTGACCTTTCCTGAAATCATGCGGTATTATTGAGTTATGTCTTGTTTAAATCTATTCCCATGCCAGAATCTTATCAATATATAAGAAATTTAGGAAGATTAGGTGCCAAAATATCCAGCACAATACTTGTATATTATTAGTATCAGACAGAACTAAAATCCCAGAAACTATGAATACTCTAGACCTTATGTGGTTTATCCAGTCATTTCGGACATCGAAAGAAGGCCCATGGGTTACTTGGCTGCTCACTTTATGTTTACATCTCCCACATTTATACCAGTATACATCAGCTTTGCTCAACCATTGATTTTTTTTCTTTTAGATTTTTACCAAGTATTAGAGTGATTATTGAATGTCTTTCTATAAATTTCATTCTGTGCTGTTATAAGAAAACCCTCCATTTTG
>CAUYQV010108347.1:0-25889 GCA_963574575.1 Galagoides demidoff
AAGAGAAATTTACCCAATGCAGACAGGTATCTAATGGCACAGATGAAACCTGGGCTCGGGAAAGGCTTTTGAGAAGTTCAGCCTGAAAATTCCTTATAAAAGGTTCCAGCAAAAACCTCCTGACTTAAGGCCTACATGGGAGCAGAGGTTAGCACACAAATTCCTCTATGCCCAAGAAGTTTCTTTATGCCTTGTTTAAAGATCCGAAGTAAAAGCCTCTAAACAGCAAGGCCAGCAAGGGCAGGTATTCAATCTACCTTGTTCCTCTATAGCAGCCTCAGGCATCATCAGGTAAGAACAAAGAAATAATGGCTAACAACATGTTCTCCATTAAGTTATGTTAAATTGGGTTATGTTGATAGGGTTACGTCAAAAGATGTATATTGAGTGGATTATCAGAAGCTAATCACAAGGTAGTTACATGATGTTTAAATGGATCAATGAGGTCATTGCTGTATTGTGTGCATGTACAAAATTCCCTATATAAGCCAACTGCAAATAAAGAAGCTCGCCATTTTGCCAGAGTGAGCAGATGGTCACCTTTATTTAAAACACAATTTCAACAAGCTTGCTTATTCTCCACGACATCGCTTTTCCGCAAGACCCTTACGGCAACATTTGCAGAATTCAGATTTAGTCCCAGTTAGGGATGATAAATCAGTGAGGAAATGTCACTAGGAAATGGACTTAGGGACAGTAAGGCTTTAGAAAAAAAATCTTACAAGGAACTAGTTATTGCGATTTATTAAAGATACAGTCTTGCCCATTTTCTTTAAATGAAAAGTGAAGATGAGGTCGTTTTTAATATTTAGTTCAGTTACAAATTGTGTTTCAGTTTAGTTTTTATATTCCTGCTTCTTCTGTTTACTTTTTCGAATTCAGTAAGAAATGTATCTTCTAAAAATTTGGCACAGTGCTAATAAGGAGGATGTGAAACATCCATGGAATACCTAGAAGCTCGCAGCATCTCTCTCATTAGTAGGTCTACCTAGTCTACCAAGTAGGAGACTCACTTATCTCTCAGTTTTTAAGCTTCAAGATTTCTCTTATAAACACATTTATTTACATAACGCATTTTTCAGTGAAAAATTATACTAAATGAGTTTCACCCAAGTTCATATACCTGTGTCTGTCTGTATTTTCCCCCCCTCCTAAGTGCCTCACTATAGAAGTTTCCACAGTCTTTCTCACTCCTTCTCGTATTTTCTTTTTGCCTGAGCTGAAAAAATTAATTCCAGGTCCAACAAGCCTGGACTTCCCTTGACTATAAAAACAACCAGCCTCCTTAAATGTTTGTGCTGCTTGTAATACATACCTTCACTGATCCATTTCAAACAAAAATAGTGCAGGGAACAGAAGTGCCTTTTCAAACATCTATGTTTTCCTCTAGCCAAGTTTCCCAAATTAGTTTTCTTTTCCCCAACCAGTATTTAACTGCACCTCCTTTTTCTAATGAAGTAAACCTCATAATTCTCAAAATAACTTACAGGAAGGCAGGTCTGAATTACAAATCATTTTATATATTCATTTTTATAATTATTGAATGGGATGTAAGGATGAGCGTATAAAAGCATATCTCCTACTGTGCTTTTAAAAATACACAAGAGCTCCAACTAGAGAAACATCTTGGTGAACAAGTAAAACGAAGGAGGGCTTGTTATCAGCATATAGAAACAGGTGCTGTTGGGTGGTGCCCATAGCTCAGTGGTTACAGTGCTGGCCACATACACCAAGGCTGGTGAGTTCGAACCTGGCCTGGGCCAGCTAAAACAACGACAACTGCAACAACAACAACAAAAAAGCCAGGCGTTGTGGCGAGCACCTGTAGTCCCAGCTACTCAGGAGGCTAAGGCAACAGAATCACTTAAGCCCAAGAGTTTGAGGTTGCTGTGAGCTGTGACACCACGGCACTCAACCAAGAGTGACACAGTGAGACTCTGTCTCAAAAAAAGAATGAAATCATGTCATTTGCAGCAACATGGATGGTAATTACCTTAATAAGGTAAATCAAACGCAAAAAAACAAATATCACAAGTTCTCACTTATATGTAAGAACTAAAAAAAAATTGAACATGTAGAGATAGAGAATAAAAAAAATAACAGACTAGGGAAGTGAGTGGAAGTGGGGAGACGATCCACAGCAGAAGTGGTTAAAGGGTGTAGACACACAGTAAGAATAAATTCATTAGAGAAAGATGACTATACTTAACAAAAACATGCTCAGGTGGCAGGAGGTGGATACTCTAAAACTCTGATTTGATCACTACACTTTATATACATATAACGAATTTTTCATACCCCATAAATTTGCACAATTTTTTTAAAAAAGGAATACTATAGCTAAAAGAGAACATTTACACCAAATCTCTCATTTTGCCTAAAAGGAAGGAAATTTGTTCCAGAAAGCATGCACACTTGACCCCAAAGTCTGTTAGTAAAAGTATGGACAAACTAAAGCTCAGATACTTTGTCTGCAGGGCCAGTGTTTTCTTTTTTTCCTATTACAAGTCAGATTCTCTCTAACAGATCAATCAGATCCTAAACTAGTAGGTCCAAGTTTGATTTTTTTTTTTACACCTTCCCCAAGCATTACATTTTAATTCATCCATTATATTAGTTTTAGCAAATAGCTTGATCAAGCAAGAATGTTCAATTATTGTGAGTATTCGCTTTAACATTTCACAAAAAGAGAGGCAAATAATTCACAAAAGCCTACTTGTTAAGGGCAGAAGAGAAACGCACAGCCGGGGTATTTAGACTTTTAGTCCTAACTAGCTAAGAAACCCTGTAGGTTTTGGGGAAAGATCACAAACATTTTCTCCTTTATGTTAATACAAAGGCTGATCACACAGCCTACTAAATAATCCATGTAAATTCTTTTACTGTAGTTCTCATTTGCAAAAACGGGTTAATAACACTTTATTGGGAGCTCTCTTCCAAATTTATTTACTTTCTTTCTTATACCAGTATTTTTCGATCTTTTTTATCTCGAACACCGAACCTATAGTTAAACTTCTGCGGCACACTTAAATTACACTGATCCAAAAAAAGAGTAAAAAAATAACGTACTAGACTATTTCTTCTTTCAAAAAATTTAATTAATGATCTTTAAAATTTTTTGTGGCCCACCTTACATCCTCTCATGGCACACCAGTGTGTCGAGGCATACCAGTTGAAAATCACAGCTCTGGTCTATCATTTATCAGTAAGTTAGCCAAACATACAGGCCTATTTTAGTCAAAAACCCAAGTTTCAGAGCTTTTTGGCAAAGTTGTTCCTTCATTCAACTAAGAAAAATACAAAAGTACTTTCCTCAAGAAGAAAAAGTTCACATTAAAACCTGTAGCTACAAACTCCAGCAAATCAGTTTAAGCCTTCCATTTGTCTCTGAATTTTAAACAACTGCAGAGTAGACAATTGCTTGTATTTATATTTGTCAAGATTAAGTCCGGAAGGGCTCACATAAAAACACTCTGTTCTCAGTATCACCAAAAGCCAAAAAACATGTCATTTCAAAAGCTCGACTCTAACCCACCAGTTTGCACAACTCTTCTGCTCTCTCATCCTATCTAGAAAACAAGAAGGCTTACAGGCAGCACGGGCAGAGGATCAGCAACAGAGACCCAAAGACCCCACTGTCCTAAAGGAAAGACAGTGAGAAGGGTCCCTGGTGCCCTACAATACAGAGCAACAGAGGAAAAGAAAGGCAGGCAGGTGGTGATGCAGAAACACTCCCTCCTCCTATCCATCCTCTAGAAATAATTCTGCAGGAAAGAAAGACCGGCCATCTGATTAGCAGAGCCCACCTAGGAGAAGGCAGTCCCACTCCAAACCTGCAGTCTCAACACACACAAACACATAAAAATTCACGAGAAGTTAAGCCTCACCCCGTTTTAAAGGATTTCACCAAATTAAGTTTGATAACTACCTTCAGTCCCACTTGCTTAGAGTCAAGTAAACTATCTTTGATTTCCCTCCTACCCTTGTCTCTAAACTTGAGCTAGCCTTACAAAAACAACAACAAAAAAAAATTTTTTTTTAAGACAGAGTCTCACTCTGTGCCCTGGGTAGAGTGCCATGATGTCCTAGGTCACAGCAACCTCAAAGTCTTGGGCTCACCTGATCCTCTTGCCTCAGACTCTTGAGTAGCTAAGACTCCTAACACCAGCCACAATGCCTGGATGACTTTTCTATTTTTAGTAGAGATGGCGTCTCTCCTTAGCTCCGGCTGATCTTGAACTCCTGAGCTCAAGCAATCCACCACCTCCATCTCCCAGAGTGCTAGGATTATTATAGGCATGAGCCACCATGCCCAACCTAAACTTAAATTTTGTGCTCAGTAAAGCACAATCTCAACTACAGACTTAACATTTTGCCTCTTTCATAAAAGCTAAACACAATGAAATGAAAGGTGGAAAGCAGGAAAGTGAGAAAACGCAGACTGTGGAAGTCATATTGACCTGGCTTCAAAGTACCCCAGCTCTGCCACAACTAACTGTGGACCCTTAGACAAATCATTTGGATTACTTAAGTTACTTCATAAAGTCTGTGTGAAGATTAACTGAGATAACCCACAAAATCATCCACAAGCATGGTGCATAGCACACAGTAACAGCAGGAGCACTGGCAGCATCAAAAATCTCTTCTACTAGGCCAGGCACAAGGGCTCACGCCTGTAATCCTAGCGCTCTGGGAGGCCGAGGTGGGTGGATTGCTTGAGCTCCGGAGTTTAAGATAAGCCTAAGCCAGAACAAGACCCCGTCCTCTTAAAAAATAAAAAACAAAAAGAACTCTCCTACATAAAATGAATTTTTTTTTTTTTAAGACTCACAGCAACCTCAAACTCTTGGGTTCAAGTGATTCTCTTGCCTCAGCCTCCCAAGTAGCTGGGACTACAGATGCCCACTACAACGCTGGGCTACTTTTTAAAGACAAGGTCTTGCTCTTGTTCAGGCTGGTCTTAAAACAGTGAGTTCAAGCAATCTGCCCACCTTGGCTTCCCAGAGTGCTGGTATTATAAGCATGTACGAAGTGAAATTTTAAAACTTTAAATTCTGAAGAGAGTTTCTACATAAACTACAACACAAAAACAAAGAGAACACCCCTAGGGAGAATTTTAGCATGTAATGAACCTTTTACAACAAAAATTTCCAAGTCTTTAAACTGAAAGAAAAGACCAACTTCTAGCTATGGTATCTCTATAAATATGCTCAAATAAAACAGGGCAGAATTTGTTGCTGTTGAAGGAGACTGAGAATATGAGAAAATATCTGTTTGATGCTTATAGATGTCAGCACACTGATTTTAGAAACTTAAAATATACTAGGAAGAGGGCGGCGCCTGTGGCTGAAGGAGTAGGGTGCCGGCCCCATATGCTGGAGGTGATGGGTTCAAACCCAGCCCCAGCCAAAAACTGCAAAAAGAAGAATTTATACAATAAGGACTTTATTAGATCCTTGTCATGGAGACTAGAAGAAAAGGGGAAAGTAAGTACTTCAGATGATGCTTTAAAAAATAAAGTTTTCTTCACAGAGAATAAGTCATTCAAACTGCTTCTCTATAATTTAATGTTGATACAATGATTTATGGTAACATGAGAGGAAGATCACTGTCAATTAGTGTCTGCGAACGAGTTGGCAGATGTGGAACTTTGTCAGAGTTGACAGGCTTTTAAGAATAAAGGGGGAGCTAGTTGGTCCTGTGATGCCACAATCTTTCAAAAGTTATGCCCACTAAGTTGAATGCATGTTTGTGACAGCCCTTTACTGATGAATAGAAAGCTTCAATTTACATTTTGCAAAGATCCTAGTTTTGATTTACTGGTATTCTAATGATATGCATGGCCTGGTGGAAAAACATCAAGATAGAGCTTCATTAATGTTGGTCTGGAGATACATTACTGAAGATGAAAGAAAGGATGGCTAGGACTCCACGAAATCAGAGATAAAAGAAGTTTCAGGCTCTTAGAAGGAAAGGAAGGCAGGCAGAGGACAGACTTTTAGAATTAGTATTAAAAAAAAGATTAAGGAAATCAAATTTTAGACTTAGCACAAGACTGCTAACTAGAGGGCACTTCTGCTCAACAAAATGATGGGCTCATTGTAAGCAAAACCATTGCTGCTCATACTTCTAGCAGCCTTCCTGCTGCCATCCCCAACCCTGCACAACAGGCTTCAGCCACTTTGTCAGGTCCCTAAAAGAAACACTACTTATTCAAAATGACTCTTCTGCTCTGGAATGTTCCAGTGATCAGCTGTTCCTGTGTCGCCTTCCCTCTCTTCAAGCTGCTCTAGTCCCAGAGACACAATATTGAAATTAGGCCAATTAATAACCCTATGAGGGCATTAAGTGTTCAAGTGAAGGAAGAGTCACATGTCTGTCACTTTAAATTGAAAGCTAGAAATGATTAAGCACAGCAGGAAGGCATGTTGAAAGCTGAGCTATACCAAAGCTAGGCCTTCTGCATCAGTTAGTCAAGTGGTGGATGCAATAAGAAGGTTCTTGGGGAAATTAAAAATGATACTCTGTAGGCTCGGCGCCTATGGCTCAAGTGGCTAAGGCGCCAGCCACATACACCTAAGGTGGTGGGTTTGAATCCAGCCTAGGCCCGCCAAACAATGACGTCTGCAGGCTGCAACCAAAAAATTGCCGGGCATTGTGGCGGGCGCCTGTGGTCCCAGCTACTTGGGAGGCTGAGGCAGGAGACTCGCCTGAGCCCAGGAGTTGGAGGTTGCTGTGAGCTATGATGCCACAGCACTCTACCCAGGGTGACAGCTTGAAGCTCTGTCTCAAACAAAAAAAAAAAGAAATTAAGAAAGCAAAACAGCCTTACTGCTGATATGGGTCTGGATAGAAGATCAAACCAGCCACAACATTCCCTTAAGCCAAAGCCTACTCCAGAGCAAGGCCATAACTCATTTCAATTCTGAGAAGGCTGAGAGAGAAGAGGAAGTTGCAGAACGTAAGTTGGAAGCTAGCAGAGGTAGGTTCATGAGGTTTAAGAAAAGAAACTAACTAGATAAAAAGTATAACATGAAGAAGCAAGTGCTGAAATAGAAGCTGTGGCAAGTTATCTAGAAGATCTAACTAAGGTAACTGATGAAGGTAGCTACACTAAACAACAGATTTTCCATGTAGATGGGACAGGCTTCTTCTATTGGAATAGAAACTGGAAGAAGATGCCATGTACAACTTTCATAGCTCCTGTATGACTTTGAGGGGTTCAAGAAAGACTTCAGTGGAGGAAGGAACTCCAGACATGGTTAAAAAATAGCAAAAGAAAACAAGAATTAGAAGTGAAAAATGAAGACGTGACTAAATTGCTATGCTCACATGATCACACTTGAACGAAGACTTGCTTCTTATGGACAAGCAAAGAAAATGGTTTCTTGAGATGAAATTTACACCTAGAAAGATACTGTGAACGTTGCTGAAATGACAAAAATGGATTTAGAACGTTGCATAACTTAGTTGATAAAGCAGCAGGATTGGCTCAGCACCTGTGCCTCAAGTGGCTAAGGCACCAGCCACATACACCTAAGGTGGCGGGTTCAAATGCAGCCTGGGCCCGCCAAACAACAATGATGGCTACAACCAAAAAATAGCCAGGTGTTGTGGCAAGAGCCTGTAGTCCCAGCTACTTGGAAGGCTGAGGCAGGAGACTCGCTTGAGCCCAGGAGTTGGAGGTTGCTGTGAGCTGTGATGCCACAGTACTCTACCCAGTGGGACAGCTTGAGGCTCTGTCTCAAAAAAAAAAAAAAAACAGCAGGGTTTCAGAGGATTAACTATGATTTTGAAAGAAGTTCCACTGTGGGTAAAATGCTATCAAACAGGATCACAGATGAAAAGAAGAGTGAATTAATGCAACAAACCTTATCATTATCTTATTTTTCCAATATTTTTCTTTTCTTTTTCCAATATTTTATTCAAGTTTTATTTTAAGTAATGTTAATTACAGAATTTGAAAGGGGAGGATCTAATTCCACACAAAATGGAAGACTCTAAAACATACCCATTAAAGTGCTAAAAAAATAAATTGAGTGGTGAGAATACAACAGAAGTCCAATTTAGACTGGACTACCAGTTACCACGTGATTACAATTACACAGATTTCTCAACTTATAGCAAGGGATCCTAGAAGCTATGTCATACTCCAGTGCAAGAGCAAAAAACCACAACACGAGAAGGGATTAAGTCCTGAATTATTGGCTTCACCACATCCACTCTTTCCACCCCAAAATGGCACAAAGGAAACAGCTACCACACCCTGCAGAACTTTTGGTGTAAAAGAAGTGATGATGGACTGAGTTGGGAACAGGTCATGAAGATCTGTCTTTAAAAAGTCCCTTTTGGGTTAAGTTTGTACATATCATCAAGTAATAAGCCTCTCATCAATTAGGGCTAGGAAACCAAGGTTCAATTCAGGAAGTCACGGATTTCATTCATTTACGCAGTATGAATTTACAAAGTGCCTACACATAAGCAGCTTTCACTTGCAGCCATTTCTAGATAACAAAGAAACCTGGCATCTCTAAAGAAGCCGCCAAGTTCTCCTCAAGCCTATAGCTGAGATATTTTTTTGGAATCAAGTTTGTTCCCTTCCTTTTTTTTTTTGAGACAGAGTCTAAGTTGGTCACCCTTGGCAGAAGGCTGCTGTGTCTTAGCTCACAGCAACTTCCAACTCTGGGGCTCAAGTGATTCTTTTGCCTCAGCCTCTTGAGTAGCTGGGAATACAGGCACCTGCTATAATGCCTGCCTATTCTTTTTTTTAGAGATGGGGGTCTTGCTCTGGCTCCGGCTGGTCTCAAACTGGTGAGCTCAGGCAATCCACCCACCTCAGCCTCCTGAGTGCTAAGATTATAGGCGTGAGCCACCATGCCCAGTCACACACTTTCTTGTTTAAAATAAAAAAGGAATTTCCTTTCTTGGAAACGAATATTGACACTAACAATTTTTAGACTGTCATCTTTCATTTATGCATATATAAAATGGACACACAGCTATAACATATAGGAAATGACTAACTGATATATTTGATTATATATGTCAATCTACTTTATTGTTAACAGACTAAAAGGTCTGAATCAAGACTTGCGAAAACCTGTAGTGAAATAAAGGTATTACATGTGAGGCATGGCACAGGAATTGCTCAATGGACTTGTTATAGTTATGAACTATGTAAGTCTGCATCTGTTACTATGCTAACAAAATATTAAAAATAAAAAACAAATTAAGGATCTTGAGATGAGAAGACAACTAAGAATTAACTCTAAGGATTCAACATAATCAAAAAGTACTTACAAGTGAAAAAGGAACTCAGGAGAACCACAGAGAGGTTTGAAGGTTTTATGCTCTTAGCTTTGAAAATGGAGGAAGGGGACTCAACCAAGAAATGCAGGTAGACTCTGACAGATGGACAAGACAAGGGAACAGATTCTCCCACTGAGTTTCCAGAGGAAATACAAACCTGCTGATTTTAGGTTGGTGAAACCTATTTTAAACTAAGATCTCTAAAAATGTAAGATAATAAATTTGTATTGTTTCATTTATTTATTTTTTGGGGAGAAACCGAGTCTCACTCTGTTGCCCAGGGTAGAGTGTCGTGGCATCACAACTCACAGCAACCTCAACCTATTGGGCTTTTGCAATCTTCTTGCATCAGACTCCCGAGTTACTGGGAGTACAGGCGTCCACCACAATGCTTGGCGAATTTTTCTATTTTTTAGTAGAGACAAGGGTCTGGCTCTTGCTCAGGCTGGTCTCAAACTCCTGAGCTCAAATAATCAGCCCACCTCCGCCTCCCAGTGTGCTAGGATTGCAGGTATAAGCTATTAAGCCTGGACAAATTTATATGGCTTTAGATTTCTACTACATTTGTGATGCTATTACAATAGTGATAGAAAATAAATGTAAGAAATACCGCACAAATTTGGAAATGCCAAGTTTTCATTTTCATTCAGTTCAAAATACTTTATAGTTTAGCTTTTCATGTCTTTTTTGACCTTTGAGATATTTAGAAGTATACTATTTAGTTTTATTTGAGGGATTTTCCAGAGATATTTTTCTCATTAATTTGCAATTTAATTTCATTGTGGCCAGAAAACATATCTGCTTTCACATGAATCCTTTGTTTTATGAACCAAAGAATGGTTTATCTTGATAAATCGACCATCTGTACTTAAAAAGAACATGTATCTACCACTTACATATTTAATGTGTCAATTAGGTCAAGTTGGCTGACTGTGCTGCTCAAATCTTCTATATCCCCCTCCCAGTTTTTTTGTTTACTTGGGTCTATCAAGTCTATGTTTTCCAGTTATGTCAATTTCTTGTTCTACTTTTTGAATATATGAAATACAGTTACAGTAACTGTACCTAGTATTTAATGACTTTGTCTGCTAATTCTAACAACTGCATTAGTGATGAATTAATTTCAATTGACTTGTTTTCTCCTCATGGTATTATTTTTCAAGGCTTCACAGGTAAACTCTACCAAGTATTTGAGAAAGAAACAGTACCGATTCTACACAAACTTTTCCAGAATCCTGAAGAGGCAACAAATGCTTACTCACTCATTCTATAAGGTGAGAATTACCCAGACACACAAACATGACAACTACCAGAAAACTATAAAACTAAGGCAATCACCCCTTACAAGTTTAAATGTTAAAAAAGAAAAAAAAGAAAACCAAAAAAACTAAATAAAATTTTAGCAAGTTAAAATCCAGTAATACACAGAAATATATACTGTGACCAAGTTTTAATGAAAGGTACAGATGGCTTAATATTCAAATATCAAATAATATCAAAGAAATAATTAATGAAAAAGAAGAATCACATGATTGTCTCAACAGGTACTGGAAATGCATTTAACCAGATCCCAATATGTATTCTGACTAAAATAAAGAATCCCTTAGGAAACAACGAATAAAGAAAGAACCTTAGCTAACAGCATACTTAATGGTGAAAAACTGAAAGCTTCCTGCCTCAGATTAGGAACAAGACCAGAATGTTCATTTTTACCACTTCTATTCAACATTGTATTGCAGGGTCTAACAGATATGCAGTAAGTCAAGAAAAAGAAATAAAGGATGCATCCAATTAGAAATGAAGTAAATAAAACTGTCTGTTCAAAGATGTTATTTTTATGTAGAAAATCCAAAGGAATCCCTACAAAAATTCTAAGAAAATAATTTAATTTAGTAAGGTCTGCAGGATACAATATACAAAAATGTACAGTGTATTATATTTTCACATATAACAACACTGAAATTTAAAAATACCATTTATAAGAACATCAAAAGATACAACTTTGAGAAAAGATACAACACACTTGTACACTAGAAACTTCAGAATATTTATGAGAATTAACGAACACTTAAATAGTGAAATATACCACGCTTACGGGTCTGAAGTCTCAAAGTTGCAAGATGTGAATGCTGTCTATGCATTTAATGCAAACCAATCAAATTG
Source organism: Galagoides demidoff (assembly GCA_963574575.1). Lineage (NCBI taxonomy): Eukaryota > Metazoa > Chordata > Mammalia > Primates > Galagidae > Galagoides > Galagoides demidoff. Next base: position 11,473 of record CAUYQV010108347.1, read on the forward strand.
TAGTGGCTTTTTTGTAGGAAAGCCACAAACTTTAAATTTAAATTTAACTAGAAAAGCAAAGAACTTAAAATAGCCAAAAGAACTTTTTAAAAAATGAAGTTGGAGGACTTAATACTAACTGATATAAAGACTTCGTACAAAGCCTCCTTATGACCGTATGGTACTGGCATCAAGAAAGAAAACTTAATTATAGGAAAAAATAGAACATTTAGAACAAGAGACTCATATGTATGTAACGTAGAGATAGTGCAAAGGAAATTACCAGAAAAAAGATAGCCTGAAATTTTCACACACTGCTAGTGGGAATATAAAATGGCACAAATACTTTGGGAAATAACTTGCAGTTTCCTAAAAACTTAAATATTCACCTATCTATAACCCAGTCATTCCACTCACATTTATTTATCCAAGAAAATGTCAGCCTATGTCCATATAAGCACTTGCACACGGATGTTTACAGCAACTTTTATTTGTAATATAAATAACTCAAATATCCATTAATACATGAGCAAATAAATTGTGGTAAATCCATACTCAGCAAGTTTTTTAAATCACCTACTAACATAACCAATAACAAGGATAAAAGCAGTGAGACAAAAAAGCACTTATGGTTCTATTTACATAGTATTCTTAAAAAGGCAAACTAATCTGTAGTGATAGAAAATAGATCATTGCTTTCCTGGGGTTGAGAAAGAGGGTAGTGCAGGATTTATGAAGAGGTTATGAGAAGACTTTTGGAGTGCTAAGTATGTCATAACCATAATGGTTTATACAGAGTATAGAGATGTCAAAACTAATAATATACTTAAATATATATCTTAACATCATGTTTGTTTACCTCCTTAAAGGTGTTAAAGTTGTCTAGGTGATTTCTAAAATAATTAAAACATAAACATATCCACATATCTTTTATGCACCTACTGACATAAAAGCATGTATATGAAATACTATGTTTGTAAAAGTCTTTAAAAATAGCATATATAGCATATTTCCACTTGGCAAAAAATACATATCTGTACATCTAGGTAGTGAGATTCCAAGGGCATTTTTTTCTTCATAATTTTTGTTGCTTTTCAATCTTTTAATTTTCTTCTTGATTTAAATGATAGAAGATTTTAACTGAAACTAACAACTAAAGGTAATATCCCTTTCTCCCAACCACCCAAGGGGACCTTGCCTGAAGTGAACCTTGCTTCAGCAGGTTAACAAGTCTATGGTATATAATTTTCCTTATGGTTTTTTTTTCTCTTTTTTCCCAGACAGAGTCTCACTCTGTCGCCAGGGGTAGAGTGCTGGGGTGTCATCAAACATCACAGCAACATTAACCACCTGGGCTCTAGTGATACTCTTACCTCAGCCTCCCAAGTAGCTGGGACTCTAGGCAACAGTCACAACACCCAGCTAGTTTTTCTATTTTTAGCAGAGATGGGGTCTTACTCTTGCTCAGACTGGTCTCAAACTCCTGAGCTCAAGTAATGCACCCTCCTTGGCCTCCACCTCCTAAAGTGCTAGGATTATAGGTGTGAGCCACTGTCTTTTTTTCATTAACCTCAAAGTCTTGGTCTACAGTTGAAAACTCAAAGATAGAATAAATAGACTTCTAAGACCTTTAGGGTTTTACAACTCACTTTGGTCATTCCCTGAGAAAACTGCTTTAGAAAGAATAGTGGTCCAGATTTCCAAGAGTAAATCCATGAATTATCCATTTGTAGAGAAAACTAAAGTTCTAAATCTGCCTCCTTATTGTTCCTCCAAACATACTACCTGACTCATTTTAATATAATTTTCATGTTATACATGTATATATGAAAATTTATATATTACTCTTATTTGGCTCTATTTGAAAATTTTAACAAAGAATTACATGATCTAAACATTTATAGGAAAATTGTTAATCTGCATGAAACCCTAAATGTAACAAAAATTTATAAAGAGAAAAGAATTTCGTGCTTTTTCCATGGATCAAGTGCCTATTTGTGCAGAGAACAATGCTATAAATTGACTTTTGCAAAGGAAAATGCAAAGGCCAAGAAAAGCCACTATCATTTTTATGTAGAATAAAAAGTTAGTGGACTTGTAATATCTCAATATTACAAAACTACAGTAACTAAGACAATTACGCTATTGGTACAAAGTTAAGACAAAGAGAATAGAAGTAGCTCAATGGAAACCATCAATCTGGGTACAGTGTTGAAGCTGTGTATCAGCTCAACAATGTGATCCATTACACATGCTGACCTCACTCCCTGACCACGCCAAAAGAACAGCTGTTGGGCTTCAAATCACAATTCTAAGGTCATGGATAATATGACAAGATTGTCATGTCAGACATCTGCAACTCAAGATGGGATGCCAGTGCTCATATCCTGTATACCAGGATATGAGCTGGTGATTTCATAGTCATATATGCTTAGCTGAAAGAATACTGCTAGATTCAATTTTTTGGTCATTATTGTCCAGCTCATGATATTGCTAGCTGAGATAATGTTTGATTAAGTACGCAGCCTAATGCCCCAGTTGGCTAGATGTTTAGGCTCTGCTCCAGAATGGGATGGATAATAAAAGGTACTCCTGCTTCTGGTCTTCTCTCTATGTTTCAGCAGGTCTGGTGTATATTTTCTCTGGCCATTTACCTATGTTTTTGTCCCCATTCCTGCTAGACATTCCTAGGATATCACTCTACCATGAGCATTTTTGTATTTTTCTTTTCTTTTTTTTTTTTTTACTGAGACAGAGTCTCATTTTGTCACCCTCCATAGAGTGCTATAGCATCATAGCTGACAGTAACCTCAAATTCTTGGGCTCAAGCGATTCTCTTGCCTCAGCCTCCCCAGCAGCTGGGACTACAGTCACCGCCACAACACTCAGCTATTTTTTCCTTTTTTGTTTAGTAGGCCCGGGCTGAGTTGGAACCCACCAGCCCTGGTGCATGTGGCTGGTGCCCTAACCACTGACCTACAGGTGCCCAGCCTATAATTTTGTTTTCTTAATTCCACTATCTTTCTCCAGATTGGTGGTGCTAATATCTGTTCAGGTGACAGAATTTCTGACTAGCAAATGACGACCTTTTCACAAATTCAGTGGCTTTATTATTCACCATCATATTCAATTTTTTTTTTTTTGCAGCATTTGTTATTGTCTGATACAAATTCTTCTTAATCTACATTCCTATCAGTCAGCAAATCCTGCTGTTCCTGTTTCCAGATGGGATAAATGTCTTCCTTTAGAGCAGCAGTTCTCAACCTGTGGGTTGAGACCCACAAGAACTGTATTTAAGGGTTGCGGCATATGGTTGGTTGAGAACCACTGCTTTAGAGCCTCAAGACTTCTATACTGTTTCCAATATCAATTTCACTTAACTGAATTTTTTTTGGTATCTCAAATACTTTGGCTACTTTAAAAGCCAAAGATTTTAAAATGAATTTACCTGCACGTGAGTAAAATCATTATTAGCCTCACAATTTACGTCTCTAAAGACCATGTGTTTCTCTGGTTTCTGGGGCACATCAAAGTTAGGAATTTAGCTTTTGTCTTTTGGTCAACATCAGGCCCACCTCCTACTCTAAATTGCTAACAATTTTACCACTAACCCACTAAATGAACTCTTGCCACTCTACATAATCAAAGACTTGGATACAAGCTGAGAATACATCATCAGAACTTAAGCCCTTTCAGGATAAGGATTTGATCTCACAGGTCTTCTCTGTCTACCCCGAAACTAATAGTGTGCCTGGCCCATAATGGATACTTACTGAAGGTGTAGTAATGCATAAGTGACCTGCAAACAAAATTAAGTCTAAGATTAACATTTCTCTACAGTATTAGTTAAATCTTTGTGTTAGGTAGGTACTATTACATTATCCCCAATTCAGGTGTAAGGAAACTAAAATACAGAGACATTAACTAAGATGGCCCATTCCAGAGAGAGAGTAAAGGTTGGAACAGAGATTAAAACATTAAAGTAACTTCAAAAACCTTTTTTCCAACTCAACCACATTCCTATTCAACTCTACATTATTTCTGCACTTTCTTGTCTTCTGTCCTGTCTTGGTTAATTTTTCTTTGGTTTTTGTGGCAGTTTACCAAGGGAACATAGTGTGAAGAATATAGTTTATCTCTTGCCCCAACAGCATAGTATGTCAAGTCATTAGAAAAGTAAAATGGTAAAGTGACTCTAAGTAGAAAGTTAGTTAACTGGGAGTCCAAGGCAGATGGATTGCCTGAGTTCATGGGTTCCAGAGCAGCCTGAGCAAGAGCAAGATTCCGTCTCTAAAACTACACAGCCAGGCATTGTGGCTATGACAAAATGAAACTCTGTCCCCATCCCCCTCCAATAAAAGAAAGTTAGAACAAGTTCAGCAGAGGGTAGTTCAATAACCACTTCTGACAGCAATGAGAACAAAAATGACTCCAATAAGACCATTAGTGTTTTTTAGTTCTCTGTATTATAGTTTACTGCTCTTTCTGCAGCTTCTTAGGCATTTCTATATTTTAATTAAAAAAATGCTTTTGAGGGGTGGGGGGCCTTGGGCCTGGTGGTTCACGTGTATAATCCTACCACTCTGCGAGGCTGAAGTGGGAGAAGTGCTTGAGACCAACCTGAGCAAGAAAGAGACACACATCTCCACTAAAACTAGAAAAATTAGCCCGGCATTGTAGAGAGAGCCTGTAGTCCTAGGTACTTGGGAGGATGAGGAAAGAGGATAGCTGGAGCCCAAGATTTTGAGGTTGCTCTGAGGGCAACATAGTTAGAATCTGTCTCAAAAACAAACACCAAAAACCTCTGTCCCACTTCTACCAGCTTCAAAATAGGCTACAAATTAATTCAAGGTAAATCTAGTACAGATGCAGAAATGTCAATCATGACAGCACAAACATGTAATTTAATTAGGGAAGAGACTATAACCCAAGTAGTTACTTTCTATCTATTCAATGCTTTTTGTCTCTAAATAAAATACTACAGGTAACTGCCATGAATATGTAAACTTGGATGGAAAAAACACCTTTTATCTGATCACCATCAAGTCCACAATGCCAGTTGGCAAACCACACTATGAGTAACAAAACACATTCAAATAGAGGCCATCACTCATACCCATCTTTTTTTTTTTTTTTTTTGTTGAGACAGAGTCTCACTATGTTGCCCTTTGTAGAGTGCCATGCCATCACGGCTCACAGCAACCTCAAACTCTTGGGCTCAAGCGATTCTCTTGTCTCAGTCTCCCAGGTAGCTGGGACTATATGCGCCTGCCACAACATCTGGCTATTTTTTGGTTGCAGCTATTGTTGTTTAGCAGGCTTGGGCCAGCTCAAACCCCCCAACCTCAGTGTATGTGGCCGAGCCCATCATACCTATTCTGATATTTACAAAATCTGTCTATAAAGTCATCAAGTTCTTGGTGAAAAGAGACTTTATCTCAGTCATCTTTGTGGTCTTAGAGGTCAGAAGATATAGAAGTGGGCCTTTCAAACAGTACATTGCCCAAACAATGAAACCAATTTATTAACAAATTTAATTTTAGATTTCCTACCAAAAAATACTTAAGCAAGGATTTATCACATTCTCTTTTGACCCATTATATAAACCCTTTGTTAGGTCATCCATATTTCTTGGTTTTCCATGACAGTTCTCATCTTGAATATTCTTCACCTGAATAGACTATCAAAAAATCCTAATTTCTAATTCACATAAAAATAAATACAACCTTAGAGAAGGTCTAGAATCTATTACTGAAATCTGAAGAAGAAAATGTGAGCATCTACTTACTACAACATTAATTACTCAAATGTATGTCCAACTAAATAGTACCAAATCTTAAATCCAAAAAGGTAAATTTTTTCTACATTTTACTGTGATGAAAAACATTGTGAAACAAATGAGATAAGTAATTTACCTCAAAAATAAACATCTGAAGAATATCGTACTTCCATTCTTTCCATTCCCATTACTTAAGAATGACAACTGATGTTAATAATAAATAAGGCATTAAAGTTTGAAGAGTATTAGGAATTATTCAAAACAGATTGTGCCACCTTGTTCCTTGGTTTTTCTCCCCATTGGAAATCATTATTACTTCTTTCTTATCTTTAGAAAACACTGGTGTATACGTAGGCACGTGTGTGTGTGTATTGTATATATGAACGTGTATAAAGCTTCTTCCTTTTTTTCATGCAATCCACTGTTTTGCACCTTCGCATAGCTTTATTATCCACCAGTAAGATGCATAGAAAACCATGTTATAGAGGTGATAACATGATTTGTAATGTGATTTTAACAATTTATGGAACATCTATGTGCAATATCACATTTCAAAGGGAGTTTCCTCCTATATGATCTGCTATACTGATTTAAATGTCTCAAATGTTACTCAGATCTTATTTTAATTCTACAAAAAATTAATAATTAACAGTATGACATTCTGAGTCTCATTATGTACCTACTGAGTCAATGACAACTACTGACAATAGTATTATGAGACAAAATCCATAATATAGTTTTTGGATGTTACTGAGCATCTCATCAACTGCTGAATGCTGTCACATAATAATGACTTCTATTTTTATTTTTTATATGGTGCATTCGGTACTGAGGTCACATGCATAGATTCTCTAATCAGTAGAAACTTGAGGACAGCTATTAACTAATGAGCTGCAGATAATACATTCTGTGATTTTTGCTGTCTAAGTTATTTAGGATGAGTACATTTAACATGGCACACCTGTCATCATCTCCCTGCTCATCTGTTACTTTGTTTAAATATTACAACATATTCATCTCTAATATAAAAAGAATGTCTTGTTTTAGTAAGAATTATTTTGAATTTTGATTGCTAAAGTCTAAAATTTGTTTACAGGATATGCAATTGAATTTGAGGGGCAATATAGAGATATGGTTATGAGTATGGGCTGCAAAATGAGCTGAATTCTAATTCTGCCACTTAACTATATTAGTTCCAATGATTATTATCTACTCTGTGCCTCAGTGTCCTCTTATAAAGAAAAACATAGCTATTGTGAAGATTAAAGAAGTACCATAGTGCCTGATAAACAGCAAGCATTTAATCAATGATAACTATTATTATTAAAATGAACAAATCTTTTCTACCAAGGTGGTGATTTAAAATACACTTGATTTGTTACTGTCAAATACTTAAAAAAACCAAAACACCAACACAAATCTACAAACCTATTCATTTGCTTAAATGAGTAAATAAACACTTAATAAATGCTCTTTGCCTTTATAAGAGTTTTACTAACCTTGAAAAAGATATACAAGAGTTGGAGAGGCAAAATGTATACCAGGCCATATTCATAAAATACTATATTTTAAATTGACATAATTATATTTAGACATTTAAGAATCAAGAAATTATTAGAATGGAAAGTCTTGTGAAGATACTCATACTGAAAAAATTAAATTTTCAGCAAATTTTTAATGTAGCCTAGGTTCAGAAGAGAACATAAAAGAATGTAGGAATTAACACCTATCAAATGTAAGGTTATCATAATAGTAATAAGAACAATAATAATAATAATGATAAAGCTAAGCTAGGATGAGATAATAACAGAATATTCAAGGCTAACTTGAGAGCCTGGATCTTGTATCCCTGAAACAATTGTTTTTATACATCTAGAATAATTGGCATCTACCCGTGTTTCCCTGAAAATAAGACCTACCCCAAAAATAAGCCCTAGCAGGATTTCTATGCATTTGTTAAATATGAGTCCTACCCCGATAATAAGACCTAGTGATGGGCATGGCTATGCTGCGTATCTGATGGGCATGGAAATGCAGCCACACCATGCATTTCCTCAGGGAGAAGAAGACATCACCTGAAAATAAGCCCTAATGTGTCTTCTTGAGAAAAAATAAATAGGGTGGCGCCTGTGCCTCAAAGGAGTAGGGCCCTGGCCCCATATATCGGAGGTGGCAGGTTCAAATCCAGCCCTGGCCAAAAACTGCAAAAAATAAATAAGTAAATAAATAAATAAATATAAGACAGTGTCTTATTTTCAGGGAAACACAGTAAAAGCAATGATTTTCTCTGGAAGACTTTTCTAGAAAATGTGCAATGAAAATACTTTTCAAGGGAAGTCTGAAAGAGTTTCAGTAGTTGAGGTGCAAGGTCACAAGCGTCTATGCAATGGACTAGAAAGGAAGAAGGATTGGAGAGATGAATGGATCAATGAATGGATAGATAAATGGAAAGACAAGAAAGACCCCAAAGGGTCCTAGGCAGAAGCTGAAGGAGGACTTGAAGAGAATGACTCAAGTGAAGCAAAAACATGTAATAACCAAATTACACAAGAAAGAAATGCATAATCATTATTTCTAAAACAAAGATCCCTTACATGCTTTGACCACAAAGAACCACTCTGATTTCCTGGACCAGTGAAGTATTCCTTATTTATGACATCAAACAATGTCTCTGGAATGGGTGCCGTGGTGATACACATTCAATACCTAGTTGAGAACATCGCTCTAAATTCAGGTAAGACATAACTACTTGTAAAAAAAAAAAAAAAAGAAAGAAAGAAAGAATAAAAGCAGTATAGTTCAGGCATAAAACTGTCAAATAATAACTTTGGGGTGTCAACAATCTTGTACCTCTGACACTGTCAATTATGATATTCCTGCTGAAACATACTTCCTGAATTTAAGTTATCATCACTTCCATCACCAGATCCTTCTATAGATCCCGGTGGCACAAACATATCATATATTTTTCTATATACACAAAAGGTTTATTGAGATATAATTCATATCCATAAAATGCACCTGTAAAAACTATACAATTTAGGGGCTTGTGGAATACCTTGACTTGTGCAATCATTACCAATACTTCATTTCGTAACATTTTGATTGCCCCCCCCCCCCGCCAAAAAAAACCCCTATAACCATTACTGCACCCTCTCTCCTTCATCTCTCCTCCCAACCTCTGGCAACTTTTTTTTTTTGAAGACAGTCTGAAGCTGTCCCTCTGGGTAGAGTGCCATGGCATCATAGTTCACAGCAACCTCCAACTCTTGGGCTCAAGCAATCCTCCTGCCTGTTTTTCTATTTTTAGTAGAGAGACAGGGTCTTGCTTTTTGCTCAGGCTGGTCTTGAACTTACGAGCTCAAGCTATCCACCTGCCTCGGACTCCTAGAGCGCTAGGATTACAGGCATGAGCACCACGTCCAGCCTCTGGCAACCATTAATCTATGTTTTACCTCTATGGATTTGCCTGTTTTAGATGTTTCTTATATATGGAATCAAATAATATGTGGCCTTTTATAATTTTTTTCAACTAGCCTAATTCTTTCAAGGTTATACATGTGTAGCATGCATCAGAACTTTATTCCTCTTAATGCTTTGATACTCTCTAGTATGTATATACTACACTTTGTTTAGCCATTCATCAGCTGATAAGCATTTTGGCAGTTTCCACTTTTTAGCTGCCCTATTTATATTTTCTCTATTCCTTTACATTTTCTTTCCACTTTTCATCCTGATTTTCTACTCTTAAAAACAAGTTATGATGTTATTCCTAGCTAGAAATACTTAGCTAGTAGTGCATTCTAGCGATCATCTACTTTAATGGATGCCTTAAAGTTTTCAACTGTAGATTCAGTTTCCTGTAGATTCACTATTCCAAGCAGACCTTCCCCTCCCTCCCAATCATGAAGCGGGGGTCACCTTGAGATGCATCCATTGTCAAGATTAAATAAGAGAATGGGTACAAAAAAACCTTTCAGCTAAGTTATATATATGTAGAGGCTTCTGAAAGGGATTTTCTGCCATCACATACACAGGATACAAGGTCTGACTATTAAGATCACGAATTCACCCTAGAAAAGGTGTTCCATACCTCACTGCTAAATATCACTACAGTCACCTTTGAAGTACACCCCTTGGGCATCTGGTGACTGGGGTGATATTCAGCAATGACGTATGTAGCACTTTTCCTAGAATGAGTTCACAAACTTAATTGTCAGACCTCATATTAAGAAAATTTCAGAAGGGTATGGGCACAGTAGCTCCTATCTATGTTCCTAGCACTTTGGAAGGCTGAGGTAGGAGGATCACTTGAGCTCAAGAGTTTGAGACCAGCCTGAACAAGAAAGAGCAGTCATTATTAGAAACAGAAAAAATCAGCCAATCACGGTGGCTCGTGCCCATAGCCTCAGGTACTCAGGAGGCTGAGGAAGGAGGACTGCTTGAGCCTGGGAGTTTGAGATTACAGTTAGCTATGTTGATGCCACTGCACTGATTTCTGGGCAACAGAGTAGAATAGAAATAAAAAATAAATTTCAGAAGGTATCAAACTCTTTTGAATTTTTCTTCTTTGGAAGATAAAGTCCTAAGAGCAGAGATTGTAATATCCATTTGTACTATATAGTATCAGTATAGTTCAAAGAGAACACAGGGGTTCTTAATACTAGCTAAAAATGGAAGTATTAATATTTTAACACTTGTAGAGTACTTAGTATGTGCCAGACATTGTGGTAAGTGCTTTCCATATATATTTTATCATCATTACAATTTTATGAGGTAAATATTATCATCTTTGTTTTCTAGATAAGAAAACAGATTAAAATTAGGAAACTCATGCAAGATCACAGAGGTAGAGGAGACAAGCTAACACTAAGGAGTATCAAATTGTTGCTTTGATCTTGTCATTACACTTGACTATTAGTGTGCACAGTAATCAAACACATAAAAAGCTGCATTCAGATCCTATGCATATACATGAATACTTCTGAGATGTTGCAGATTTGGTTCCAGACCACTGCAATAAAGTATCACAAGCAAGCAAGTCTCACAAATTTATTGGTTTCCTAGTGCATATAAAAGTTATCTTTCCATTATGCAGTATTCTATTAAAGTGTATAATAGCAGTAAATCTGAAAAAACAAGGTACATACTTTAATGTAAAAATATTTTATTGCTTAAAAAATACTCATGATCACGTGAGCCTTCAGCAAGTTGTCCCTTTTTGCTATTAGGTCTTGCCTAAGTTTTATGGCTGCTGACTAATAAGGATGGTGGTTCTTAAAAGTTAGGGTAGCTGTGGCAATTTCTTAAAATGAGACAATAATGAAGTTTGCTACATCAATTGATTCTTATTTTCATGAAAGATTTCTCTGCAGCATGTGATGCTATTTGATAATATTTTACCCATAATAGGACTTTTTTCAAAATTGGAGTCAATCATCTCTTATTAACTAACTTTATGTACTATTCTAAATCCTTTGTTGTCATTTCAATAACGCTCATATCATTCTCCAATACAGAGTATTCTATCTCAAGGGACCATTTTCTTTACTCGTCCATTAGAAACATATCCTCATCCATTCAAGTCTTAACATGAGATTGCAGCAATTCATTCACATCTTCAGGCTCCACTTCTAATTCTCTTGATGTTTCTATGACGTCTGTGGTTATTTTCGCCACTAAACTCTTCAAAGTTACCTGTGAGGGCTGGAAAGAACTTCTTCCAAATGCCTGTTAATGCTGATACTATTTTCATCTCCTCTCATTAATCAAGAATGTTCTTTTTTTTTTAATTGTAAGAATGAATGTTCTTTATTTTTTGTTAACTTTTTTCAATCAAATGAATTACTTCATTTAACAAAAGCTTGTTTCCTGTAATACTATAGACAACCTCATTTTACTGCAGCAGATACCTAGGAATAAAATGGTGGACCCACCAGAAAAAACTGGGCAATAAAAGTATCAGAAATTCAAGTCAACTATGGAATAATTATTGTTAGCTGGCAGCTCTCATTCTAAAACAGAAGTGTCCCCAAATTATTGGGTTTGAAGAAAGTTTTTTAGAACTGGGGAGTGGGAAAGTTAGACTCCTTTTAATTCTATCCCTTCTGCATAAGGAAACTAAAGTCAGTACATCAAAACTCAAATAAACATTTAAAAACTTGTTAGATTAGTATTCAATAATAGAGAAATAGAGATTATTAATAACTTGTTCACTTAGTTAAACTTGTCCTGGAATATATATTAGAATATTTGTAGCTGTCAATGCTATAATATTTTCTGAAGGATGCCAAACTATAACCAAGATCTTTTTGCTAAAGTTTGGACTGTCAATACTGATCTCACCTTTTCTCCGCTTGCTGCACATGCACACTTTCTGGGGTTTGAGCATAGCCCAAAGTTTGCTGTTTCTCCTCAAGGCCTCGACGGTCAAATCATACTTAGTGTATCAGTCAAACATCCTAAAGAAGTTGCAGGAAGTTATACCGTCTGACCTGTTCCATATACACTCAAATTTGTAAAAAATCAGTCATGTTATAGAGGGAGCACAACTTGCTGCGGAGGTAGTTATGAACCTGGTAAGTCTGTGGGGTGACTGAGGTCCCATACTTTAATGGTCAGATATACCTGGTCTTGATAATACTCCTTACTGTGGTAAAATTTCACATCTACAATCCAAGAGAAAATTTCAGAGAAAAATGATCTGTTGCTTGGATCTTCTAGCTCTTCAGAGCACTTGATGTGCCAGTCACACAGAGCTGACGGCTGCCTGTCACACAGCCAGGTTGTGCCTTTTCTGCTGCTATACACGAAGGTGTTGCAGTTAATGGACGTAGAACTTGGCTGCGGCAATCACCTCCAAAAGCTACTCCATGTTGATGTGCTTAATGTCCGTGATATTAAAACTCTGGTTATTCTGAAGTTCCACAGGTTAATCCTTAGGACATTAGCAGACATGTAGGTTTCATAGTCACTGCTGACTGACAGGGAAACGATGTGATATGTATGTGCACTGGTAAATACTCTTCATGGGGTGGCCTCTACCATGAGGTCAATGGGTCTCTGAGACATGCACCTGCAGAGTTGTGATGGTGGCAGGATCTCAGAGTCTACAGCCCTCCTCATCTTTCAAATTGCAGTCTTCTAGGTTCTTATCATGCTCACTGGCTTTTCACAGCTTCAAAGTTTTTTCATTAGTAGACAGAAAAAAGTAAGCTGCATTCTTCTGCAGTAAGATGGGTGAGCCATCTTATTTATTTTTTTCCTCCTATTCCTAAACTCTTCAGGAAATCAAATTCAGGTTCATGGTTCTGGAAGGTGCTGTAAACACTGTATTCACCCCTATAATGAACTTGATTTTTACGCTCTTGCTGAAATATTACAACCCAACCCCCTTATTCTCTGTCACTAGTTAATTCTCTCCTGTGGTTCAATTCTACCACAGAGATAAAGTCAGCTTTTGGTCTCATAACTGTAGTTGCACAGGAAACTGTTGTTGATTTTGTGGGTTATCAATGTTATGCTCCATTGAGAAGTATCTATGATCCCTGCCCTCAGACAGTCTCACAGGATAGGCGGGTAAAAGGGAGCCATTTGGACTACACCACAGTCTGAGCCCTTCAGACCCACAAGTGCACACTCAAAGCTCCTTCTGTTGCTGCTGCTACTGCTGCCGAAGACTGGAGGCTAAGAATGTTCTTAATGGAATTTACAATGGCAAATCCTTTATAAAAAGGTTTTCAATTTACACTGCCCAGATCCATTGGAGGAATCACTACCTATGGCAGCTATAGCCTTACAAAATGTGTATCTTAAATTATTCAGTAACTTTTTTTTTCTTTTTCTTTTGAGAAAGAACCTCACTCTGCTGCCCAGGATAGATTTCCATGGCATCAGCCTAGGTCACAGAAAACTCAACCTCCTGGGCTCAACCTCTTACCTCGGGATCCTGAGTAGCTGGGACTACAAGCGTCTGCCACAATGTCTGATTTGTAAAGATGAGGTCTCGCTTTGCTCAGGCTGGTCTCAAACACCTGAGTTCAAGCAACCCACCTTCCTATGCCTCCCAGAGTGCTAGGATTACAGGCATGAGCCACCATGCCTGGCTGTGTACCTTAAATTATACAACTTAAAACTCTCAATTATTCCTTGATCCATATGGACTGCACAAGAAATGATGTGTTAGTAGACATTAAAACACCATTAATCTCTTTGTATATCTTCAGCAAAACTGGAGGGTCTCACTCTGTTGCTGGGCTGGAGTATAGTAACATCATCATAACTCACTGTAACCTCATACTCCTGGGCTCAAACAATCTTCCTGCTTCAGCTTTTTGAGTAGCTGGGACTACAGGCATGTACCACTGTGCCAGGCTAATCTTTATCTATTTTTTTTTTTTATAGGGATGGCAGCTTGGTATGTTGCTCATGCTGGTCTCCAACTCCTGCCCTTAGGCAATCTTTCTGCCTCAGCCTCCCAAAGTGCTAGGCATGAGCCACCTTGCCTGGCCCTGAAACAATCTGTTTAAATAAATTCTAGAATATCCCAACAAGAAAATCCTACCTAGTGGTTGGAAAGGAGTGAGATATCTACTATATTTGCTGCCATAGAAATATAGTTAAGTCTTTTTATAATGAATTTTTAAAAACCAGATAACAA
>CAUYQV010108352.1:0-18782 GCA_963574575.1 Galagoides demidoff
GTGGTCCCAGCTACTTGGGAGGCGGAGGCAGGAGACTCGCTTGAACCCAGGAGTTGGAGGTTGCTATGAGCTGTGATGCCATGGCACTCTACCCAGGGGGATAGCTTGAGGCTCCGTCTCAAAAAAAAAAAAAAAAGAAAAGAAAAGAAAACAAATATATTTATGTTACAACTGTGAATGAAATGTGAAAAAACTGTTTCTAGAAAAACTGAGACTGCATACCCAATAACATGATAAGAATAGAAAACTATATACAGTTTATATCTTCAATGTTCAAATAACAAATATTTGCCTTGCCTTGAATCCTCTACCAATGATCTTCATAAACATCTATGGGTAAAGTCCCTATCAGCTCCATGAAGGCTGCATGTTAGTACAGCATGGCAAACATTACTTTTAAATATCAGTGAAGTAAAATGCTTGGTTAAATATAGACACTAACATTTATTAACCTAATTTATCCCAACTTTATTAGATCTGAAAGTTTCTATGTAATGGATTCAATTTATAAGTGAATATGAACTAATGGGAAATAAATTATTATTTAGGGACAAAAATAGTACTGCTCGATTTAGAAGAAACTTTGGCAGTTCTCAGGTCCAAAAATACTTTGAATACTTGAATACTGAACATATTACCTCCATAAGTTTGAATATTTCTAGTATTTGGAAACAAACCAACTTCTGAAGCACTATATTTCCAGAATCCTTTGGAGCAAATGTTCAGGACATCTACAAGAGAGGGTCAAAGTATTTGATAATAGAAAAAAAAATGACAATATTTTCCAAAGTAATTCAAAATGTTCATGAGCCAAAACAGTATTTTTTTTAAGTCAGAATTTCAGTCTGTTGCCCAGGTTAAAGTACTGTATGCAGCATCAGTCCAGCTGAATTGAACTCCTGGGATCAAGAGATCTTACTTCCTCAGCCTCCCAAGTAGCTAGGACTACAGGCATCGAACACAACACTCACTAATTTTTTTGTGTTTTTAGTAGCGAAGTGGTCTGGTTTTTGCTCAGACCGGTCTCCAACTCCTGAACTCAAGGGATCCTCCTGCCTCAGCCTACCAGAGCGCAAGGATTACAGGCATGAGCCAGCACTCCCAGCCCCCAAATACCATTAATAGTAATTGGAAAACGAGATTTTTTTATACATGTTTATACATGTTTTCATTGTTGTTATATTTTTCATTAGTTATGAGAAATGTGGCTCCATAAAGTGTTTTGAGTCCCTGGGGTTCACTGCATGGGTCTACTGGTTGCCCTGTAATTTTCTGTTCATAATAAATGTTTCTGCCTCTTTTAATATTCCTCAGATGCACCGTTAC
This sequence comes from Galagoides demidoff, assembly GCA_963574575.1. Lineage (NCBI taxonomy): Eukaryota > Metazoa > Chordata > Mammalia > Primates > Galagidae > Galagoides > Galagoides demidoff. Next base: position 1,327 of record CAUYQV010108352.1, read on the forward strand.
AAGTCCATTCAAGGCACTGGCTACTCTCCTCTGAATATGCTTCAGTTTATGTTTTTGCCTTTTAAACTGTCATACAACAAACAGAACAGAGTGGCATTTGTGGTCTGACAACAGATTGTGTGACAGAGAGGAACTACTACTCTTCACCAATTATTACTAATAATGAAGTCTAAGATTGCCCCATTTTGGCAACCAGATCTCTCTGCTGGCTCACATTTACTTCACAGTCAGAAAGCCTCCAAACGCATTTATATGTCTATACACTGGTCTCTCACATTACTCTTTTGTGCAGATGGATTTTTTGGACACAAGACTGATACTAAATTTATTTCTATTAAACTTCATTTTGTTAGATTCGATCTTCACACATTTTGACATTTTTTTATTGCTGATTCTATTATTAAACCTAGCTACTATGACTTGTAACCAAAAAAAAATCTACCTCATAAATGACCTTTATACACATTATCCACTATTTAATTAATGGCCACTTGGCAAGAAATTCCCATAATTCTAAATTTGAAGTTCTCCCTTACCTGTTACTTCTCAACAGAAGCCTTAAACTCCATCTCCATATGATCGGAGAGAAGTTAAGAAGGAACATATATTACCAGTTTTCTGGCCATGCCTTTCCCTTAAATTGTCCAAGATATCACAAAAGCATCTTCAACTGACTGGAAAATAAACACATTGGAAGGTGACAGAAATGAATGATGTGTATTTATAAAACAATGAAAATAATTTGTTTGGAACATAAGTATAAATTAATTTTAGGTATGTTTGGGATCAAATAACTCTTATTGCCTTACAAATGAAATACTACCTCTGAATGCATCTTTGAGAAAAATATGTTTTAATTTTTAAGTCACTTTAGGTTACAACCCTTTTTCAGTGAGGATTATATTTAAATATGTAATAATACATGTAGTATTTTTAGATGTCACTACCAGTTTTTAATTACCGAACTACGAAAAGCTTTAGCAGCTCATTTTAGCTTCTTTCTATATAACTTCTTTACATCGGGATTATTTGCTTAATCTTATATCCTCTTATCACCCCTGTAGTTTTATATTAAATAGCTGTCTGTTCACTCATGTGTTTGTTTTTCTTCAACTTTTATCTTCAGAAGTTAGACATCCTCCTTAAAAAACAATGCTGAATTTTCCTTGCATTCAAATCACTTGGATGTTCAAAGTAGCCTTCTACTATTAGAAAATGGTTTGTGTTCAGCGTGAATCATAGTGATCTTTACAATGTTTAGAAACATCCCCTTGGTCTTTGATTTACAATTGGGCTTTATTCTTTGATTTAAAAAAAAATGCAATGATTCTAATTTCCCTCTAGAGTACAAAAATAAGGTCTCTCTTTTATTGTATCATTTGTTTTCTATAACCAAGGAAGAGTGGCAGTTTTAAACGAACTCCTGGCATGTTTACTCAAGGGTCCAGCTCTCTCTGGACGCTGGGCCAAGATGCACTCTTCTATGTAGAGCTGCCTGAATTGACTGATACTGAAGTCAAGCTCTGTTAAAAAGAGTACTTCCTTTCTATGAAAAGATTTCTCTTTCATATCTCCTGCTTCCTCTTCTGGGGAAGCTCATTCTCTGATCTGCACTTGAATATGTGTTGACCTACAGGTCTCTGAGGTGGAGCTACCTCCATTCACTGTTAGTTTTCTTCTGAGGTGATGTTGCTTTTATCACATTTTCAGAAAAAGGCCAGTTTTTCATCTTCCTTTTCTCTGCTGAATGTGTCAGATCCTAGAAATATTTCCCTGAAGCGTTGTTACTAAGACCTCTGGTGCTACCATCTCATCCTGAATGACCACAGAAAGGAAATGTTTCTTTTTGTCTACAAGAGTTGAATTAAGTTATTTTAAAAGCAACACATGAACTTGCTGGAAAATATTATGTCACCTGAGGTACAAGTAAAACAGAGAGCATGTCATAAATTCCTATGACCAGGGAGAGTAGCGTATGGTCCTATAATTTTAGAAATACAGCCAGAAATAGAATCTTTACAGGTTTTAGATACATAGTAGCAAGAGGATTTCTAGTTAGGCTTTATAGCAGTCTCACCAGAAATAAAGATACTGAAGATATCTGAAGAGACCTTGACAACAAAACTCTCTTTCCTCTTTAGAACTATTTGCATATATCATTGGGAAAAAGCCCTTATATATGAAAAATATGTTTTTGTTTTCTGCTTGTTCAAAGCAAAATATTTCCCTTACTCTATGAAAACCAGTATCAGTAGCTTGGCCAAAACTAAATAAAACAACAGCGAAATTCTCCTTATCCCTTTGTTTTCGGACTCATACTTCAGTTATACTGCTTAAAGACACCTTCCTTCTGTGATGACTCTATCTCATTTACTTCCTTCATCCAGTCATTAGCACTACCAATTTCATCTTGAAAATGCCTCTCTTCTGTTTCCTCTGCCATTCACTTAGCAAATTACCCTGAACCCGAAGAGAAGAGCAGAGAAGGTGCATTAAATGAATTAAAGTGACTATTATCAGACAATTGTAAGAAAACAGGGTACAATTTGCTATTTCACATTTTGGTCACATAATTTGCATTTGTACATTTTAAATAGATGTTAAAAGTGGGTCCTTCATCCAAAGTATGTGCATTGCACCCAATAGATGTGAATTTACCCTACCTCCCTTCCCCTGGTTAATTTTCATTGACCTTTACTTCCATGTGTGTGCGTAAGTGTTAATCCACAACCTGCATGGAACTGGAGATGCAGTCTTCCAAGTGAAGTCTAGCAAGAATGGATTAAACAAATTTTTTAATGTGAGAAAAAGAATAAGAATAGGATTTACCCAAAGCTTATAATGTTATTACCCAAAGCTTATAAATGTTAAGTTGCCAGATGATACAAAAAAGTAACTGTATTAAGCCTCCTTTTTTCTTTTGTCTTTGCTGTCAAGGAGAATTATATAATATTCATCTGGGAATATTCTTTTAAAAGAAAAGGAAAAGCTAACTTTTGTAAGAAAGAGAATAAGGACACCTGGCTTTTCAAAAGGTAACTTGTTAAGTCAAAACATATCTTCATTTATGAAATTCATGGATATGATGGGGGATGTTTTGTCATTAACATCAGAGGACATTTGGAAAAGGGACCAGCTGTCCTCTTCATACACGTCCTATCTCAGTTCAGAGCATCACCAACCACCCAGAAGCCCAAATCAAACACCTGAGCACCATTTTCTGCTTTCCTAGACAAATAGATTTGATAAATTTGTCCTGAAGATTACACTTACCAAACATTTTTCACAGAAGTTTTTCCTGCAAGAACAATGGCCTTATTATTTAGACACTGCAATAATGTGATACTTTTTTCTATTTACTAGCTATTTACTGCATGCCTACTAACATGCCAGCTAGTGTCCTAATGCTGTACTTCTAGAAAAAAATATAACAAAGTTCTGTTCTCTCATCTTCTATTTAAATATTTTCTTTTCTTTGGCCTTATAATTTCCAATACATCCTCCATACTCAGTCAATTTATTGCCCAACTTAAAATCAACATATTATGTTGCCCAAGACCTTTAGGATTATGAATATTGGAGATGAGGCTTTAAAATCACATTTAAAAGTCTACACTCAATATAAACCAAAAAGACATTAAATACAATGTCTGTGTCTTTCTTACCCAATATATTAAATTTGATGATGATTATAATGAAAGCTGTAGTACGCCTTTTGCTAACGTCTTCAAATCCATTTTCTGCAAGGATCCTACAAATGCCTTACATAGATTTTTTTCTAAATATGTCATGATAAATTGTTCCTGTATTTTTATATTCTGTCATGCAATTGCCTCTTCCAATATATCTTGCTAATTCCCCAAACTCAACATAAATATTACTATTTCTTGATAATTTTTTCTGACCTACAACTTTTGTTCAATGAGTCAGAATCTCTCGGAGCTTCTATAGCTCCCTAAACATAAAAATCTAGTGTACGCTATATACTACTATATAAGTCTATCTACAAATGTCTAGTCTGAGTTAAGGATAATGTCTTATTTTCAGAGGCATGCTCAACACATTAAGCATATATGTAATAAGTGCTGGTTGGGATTAAGGCAGAACTTTGCTGTAAATTATGAAATACATATTTTTCTTTTTGATCATATGTAGTTGATGCTATGATGTGCTTCCCAGGTTCTCACAATCCCCTAACCCTTTCGAGACTGAAGCACTCCTTCCCTCAGTTACTGGGACTATTGGTAGTTGACTGCTCTCTGCTGAGTTCTTCTCTGGAAATTGCCCCTGGCTAAAGAGAGTTGCCTCAGTCAAGGTTCCTATTTATGGGGCTGGTGGCAGATATCCAAAGACTGGACATTACCTCAATTCAGACATCTTTGAGGGGCTTTTCCAACTTCAGAGGTTCCTCAAGGGATCACCTGAGACATTTGTCAGGACTTTGATAGAGTTCAACTTCTTGCTCTGTCCATCCTGCTTCATTCTTTCCGTCTCACTGGTCCTCATCTACACAGCACTGCACCATAAACCCACTTCCTGCTTGTATGTTTCTATCACAGAGTCCGCTTCCCCTGAAACCTACACTGCATTGTTACCACTGTATGTTATTTAATGTATATAATATTTTGCATGGAAAATATATTTCATTATCCTTGTGCTTGGACATAAAAATTATCTCATGTAATAAAATTTGTCATTTGTTTCAATAAAACAATGAGTGTTGGTTGAAAATGAATGAGGAAATTTAACTAATAAACTCTTACTTTGTCTCCCCGCACAAAAAATAAACTCAACTGTCTCTGTTTTTTTGCCCTAAAAATATGACACGCCTTATTAAATTCTCTGAGTTTACTGAGGCCAATTTATTGCAATAAATCATTTGCAAATACACTATTTCTCAATGATTTAAGCTAATTTCAAAGATCAGACAATTCTAATTTCATTAGGTGGGAACAGATATGTCACATGAAAGCATGAAGATTAGGAATTAGGATTCTTTGATCCTCTCCAATCTCTAAGACATAATGGAATCCAAACTTAGTTTTGCCAATATTAGAAATAGTTCTTTTGTCATTAGATATCATAATTTGAGAGAAGCAATTCACAAAACATAGTATGTACATAGCATCTTGCTCATGATAAAAGCTGAAATATATATTTTCATTAAATTTCATGATTGAATAGTGGAAAAAAATGAAGAAATAAGGTGATACAATTTTCTTTTATATATTATATCTAGAATAAAGGATAGAACTTTGAGGTGAAGTCTCTCACACATATATTCCAGGTTTATCTACTGTGATTTTTGCCTCACATTTTCCAAATTATATTTAAAATTCCTGATTAAAAAAACACATTTAAGAATACTTTTCATTAAAGTATTATGCATTCTCATTCAAAAATATCTTCATGATATATTGCTATGAATATTCCACTTTATTAAGAAAGTAGTCCTGTTTTAACAATATCAGTTGCTAAATTCTTTTCGGGGCAGTTTACCTAAAAGCTAATAATGATATAATTAATCACTGTTGAAACTTTATTATGCCACATTTAGATTGAAAGAGAAGATAAATAAATGAAAGCACATTTCTATGGGAGAAAATTCTATGGAAAACAAAACAAAATTTAAAGTGAAAACTAATCACCAAGGTAATACTATATATTGTATTGTATTCGTGTATATGGTTTCTCTTGATTTTTAATAAATAAATTAATGAAACAAAACTGATTCATATTGAAGGGACCCAATTTGGTAGAGAACGTCTTCAGTAAGTTTCAGTAAACACACACACAAAGGCTCCTGATGACATTTTCTAATTCATATGGTTTTTAAAAAATGAGCAAACTGAATCTGCAATTGATGCATATGGATAACTGATACTTCTGGTTCAATAATACTCATGGGATTTGCCTGAGTTACTGATAATCATAGAGAAAATTAATTTTCAGTTATTAAGTTATGAAGTGACAGCATACAATACAGAAACTAGCTCCACTCTTTGAGAAGGAAAAGCTGTTTCTTTATTTTATAGAGGAATATTAATTTATACAAACCACAAGGGGCTCATGTAACCACTGTGAAACATAATCAGTACAGTAAGAATAGGATAGCTTGATCCATTATAACTTTCTTCACTCCATTGTAATAATTACCTGCAGTATTTGGGGGTTGGGTCTACTTATGGCAACATTTCCTTACCAGTTTCTTGTTCTATGTACTGTATCACAAAGCCTATCAATATCACGGCAGAAATTTTAATGTAACAGCCACTTAAAGGGAATTTTTTATTCATAAATAAAAAGAGGTGTGTGCGTATGGTAGAGAGACCTTATCGTATAGTAACAATCCAAAAATAAGTGAATATTTACTTTCACATCTGCAAAGGTGATAGACGTAGCCAGTGAGCATTATTGTGTTTTTAAAATAACTGTAATTGATTTTGGAAATCAGAACTACTTTTCTTATCTTAGAATATAAAGGAAAACTGAAAAAGAGAGAGAACGAGAAATATCCTTTCCCTTTGACATCATCACTTCAATATAATGAATTTTTTCCAGAAAACTAAAATAACACTGTAATATTTACCATATTAGCATTATAATGGCTTAATTTTATTTAAAAATCAATCAAATGTATCCCCCAAATCACCAATATTTTAGATTTTAAAGTATATATTCTCCTTATAATGTCCTACTATTCTTCTGTGTCTTTGTAGAACACCTTTTGTTCCATTATTTTTCCTTTGAACTTCTCCGGTTTTATCCTGATGGCTTACTTCACTTGCATAAGCTCCACTTAACCTTTAATATTGCACATCCCAAATGAAATCATCATCAATTTGTCCAAAAGAACAAAGAAAAGATGGAGCAGAAACATTCAGAGGAAATGTGTGTTAGGGATATGATAATTGAACAGATGTTAAACTACATCAGAAAAGATCAAAATATATTAATAAATCAGCCAAACAGAAGTCATTCAGACAGAAAGCAAAAAGGTGTTGTTTCAACTGAGTAAACATGCTTTTTTTTCTTTTTCATTCTTACTATTAAACTCATGCAGCTTCTTAAAATGTTTTATGAACTTCCTAAGTGATATATTTAAACTACAGCCTGAGTCCCTGCTAAGGCCTAAAGTGCTAATTAAATGCTAAAAACAAAATTATCTTTGAACCCTATATAGTCAGTAATTATGATCCACAGGGGTTGTATCAATTGTTAAAATACTTTTTGTTTTTCATACTGGTTGATTTGAACAGGGTTGGCCATAATGGCAGTTAATGGGCCTTGCCAAGATGTCACTATTGGTCATTAATACATTAAGATTGCAGACGACACAGGTTAATGTGTATCCTATGTCCACCTACTATTCCAAAGGAGCTCAACTTCAGTGGGGGCAGAGAAGCAGGTGACAAAACATTAAGATTTTTTAGAAGCATTATGAGCAGTGACCTAGGTCTTTCAGTCATTACAGTCTGGTATGTATCAATCAGGACAGGTAGCAATGCATCTGGTTGTCTTCTGGCAAAAAGTGCTAGACACTGAGAAAATCAGAGGTATTATGGAATTCTATTTGTCAAATCATAGATCAGCTAAGGGCATGCTGAACTTGGTGATGTTCCTTCAAAAAATTTCAAAAAATCAATAAATGATTTAGAAATCCTCAGAAGGATTTGATGAGTAAATTGCATTACAATGTTTACCTTTGATAATCACATTTATATATATGTAGTGCATGTATGTAGATTTAAAGGAGTGTTGTCAAATATGGAAGGCACTAATCACATAGGGGTATTTAAAATTCAGTTTAATTAAGTTTAAATAATAAAAATTCACTTTTTCATTTATTTCCCCCATTGGATTGGGGAATTAGAAGAGACACATAAAATACTGACATCTGACTATTTTTTTCAATAGATGCAGGGGGTACAAGTGGAGTTTTGTTACAAGGATATATTGTATAATGGTGAAGCCTGGGTTTTTACTGAAGCCATCACCCAAATACAGTGCATTGTACCAAATAAGTAATTGTTCCTCCCCCATCCTTCTCTCACCCTCTTCTTTTTAAGTCTTCAATGTTTATGATCATTCGTGAACTCTATATGATCATGCATACCCCTTAGCTGAGTTCCAAATCATAAAAGAGAACAGGAAGGTTTGGTTTTCTATTCCTAACTAACTTCACTTAACATATTAGCTTCTAGTACTTTCCAAGTTGCTGCAAAAGACATTATTTTCACTCCTTTTTATGGGACAGTAGTATTCTATGGTAGAGATATATATACCATATTTTCTTTATCCCATAATCAGTTGAGTCCATTTCCTTGCTATTGTGAATTATGCTGCAATAAACACATGGTACAGATGTCTTTTGGATATAATGACTTCTTTTCCATTGGGTAGATAACCAGTATTGGGACAGGTAGATCTAATGGTGGGTCTACTTTTAGTTCTTTGAGGAATCTCCATACTGTCTTCCACAGAGGTTGTACTAATTTACACTTTTGGCAACAGTGAATAAGCATTCCCTTTCACCACATTTGCGATAATATATTGTTGTTTGACCCTTTAATAATGGCTTTTCTGACTGGGGTAAAATGGTATCTTATTGTGATTTCAATTTGCATTCTTCTGATGCTTAGAGATGTTGAGTTTTAATACATTTGAGGGCCATTTGTATATCTGCTTTTGAAAGATGCCCATTCGTGACATTTTCTAATGTATTTATGACGTTATTTGTTTTTCTTTTTTTTCTTGATGAGTTGTTGGCGTTGCATTTATTATATACTTATTAGTTCTTTGTCAAATGAATAGATTGTGAACATTTTCTCCTAATCTTCAAGTTGCCTATTTACTCTATTGATTCTACCTTTTGTCTTACATAACCTTTTTGGTTTAATTAAGTACATTTATTTATTTTTGGTTTTGGTTCATTTGCTTTGTCTTAGTCATAAATCTTTGTCTAAGCCAAACATCCAGAAGAGTTTTTCCTAGATTTTCTTTAAAATTTTTATGCTTTGATGTCTCACATTTACATCCTTAATCTATTTTTGATTACCAGTTGAATTCAGAGATTTCCTTTGGATGTAATTAAGAGATCTTTAATAGTGATGAATCTATATAAAGAGTACTCTCTCCCTTATACACACAAAAATACCACTTAAGATAAATTTAGTTTTAAACCTCTGACAATCCCAGCAATTGTGAACTCATGTGATCAAATTTTAAAATATGCTACTATCTTTACTTTTTTTTGTCATTTCTAGTTTCTACTCTATAGATAAATAGGAAATTTCTTTTCCTTTTTTTTCAGCTTTTGGCTAAGGCTGGGTTTGAACTTGTAACTTCCAGTATATAGGGACGATGCCATACTCCTTGAGGCACAGGCACTACCCACAGTAGGAAATTTCTTAATTTTTACATATGGTTAGAGAGAGGGAGCCAGTGTCACCTATCCAATTTTCCCAGCACATTTTATTGAGTAGTGTGTCCTTTCTCCTGAGTAAGTTTTTGTCTACTTAGTCAAAGATCACTTCGTTGTAGTTATATGGCTTTATTTCTGAAAGATATCTACATATTCAATGTATTTTCTAAAGAAAACATAGAAATCATCTCTCTCTTCTAGAGCTAATTTCCTGGTTACTCTGGCTTGTGACCTAACCCTCTTAAATCCTACCGCCAAGAAAATTCTCATTGTTTGAAAACAACCCTACTCTTTATGAATTTTTTCATGTTTCTACATGTTCATAGATGAATGATTAAGTGGAAAATATGATTTGGAAGTTCCGATTGTTATTGCTTTGAAGATCATTTGCTTACATTACTTACATTACATTCACTATCCTCTTCGTAGATGATATGTTTACACTCCAAAGACTATCTCTCTCTCTCTCTCTGTCTCTGTCTCTTTCTCTCTCTTGGAGGTTGCATAGTTGTCCCAGCCACCATATATCACATGCTTTGTGCATATATGCTATGCATATATGGATTGTGTGCTTCCTTGCCTGTGGTGTAATTCCTACTGAATCCCAGGTAACACTTGACTCTCATTGTCTTGCCCTTTGGAAAATTAGAACATAGAGAGCCATTGCTGCTAAGATTGTTCTGTGAATAAGTAAAAGTCTGTAATTTTATCTAAAGGTCTAGGGTTCCCCTAGGGACACAGAGAGAAAAAATTTTTTTTTAAAAAACAGCAGGCATATTTGTTAGTCTAAAAGGTAATATCTCATAGCCTTCACACCTTTGGACTTAACCTCTACTCTAATATTTTAATAATGTCAAATAATTATTTTATTTTATTTTATTTTTTTGCAGTTTTTCTTTTTTTTGGCCAGGGCTGGGTTTGAACCCACCACCTCCGGCATATGGAGCCCACACCCTACTCCTCTGAGCTACAGGTGCTGCCCTGCCAAATAATTTTTTTAGGCAAGAATAAAGTAGAGCTACATACTCGTTTTGATTCTGTTATGAACATGAAACCATTCTATCCAATTTCTCAATCTTTAGAGAGAAAGATTTTTGTTTTCCAGTACATTTCAACTATGCTTTCTCTAAGCCATGCTGATTAGAACATGCTGTGTGTGCTCCCCATTCCCTCCATCCATAAGAGACAGGAGCTCTGAGTAACGGATGCCATTTACCAGTCAGCCACAAGCCTCGAAGATTGCATAAGCAATAGGAAAAGGTAGGTATAATTTTGTCTCAAAGGAGGTGAGGGATGTAGGGTTAATTACACATATCACAATCTAATTATATTTTAAGGCGTAGCTATTCTTCTCATCTTCTGGATTCCCCCATTCATGGTTATCCTAAAACTGCTCATGATTCATAGAGCAGAGCATACTTTGTAGACTTCAGCACAGCAGCTCTTATCTACTCAGAGATTGGATTCGGTGGTCTTTTTTTCTCAAAACATTTGAGCATTAGAGAATATTGAGCACCACCTCTGATATTTTCCTTCCATTTGCAAAAGCTAGAACATGTGAGAATCAGTCAGTTTCCCCACCTCTATTCTGCTTTGCTTCTATGGTTTCTCCAATTTTAGCCTCCTTTTATTCACTAGATCCCATATAATTAATCAGAGCTGGAGCCTATCAAATGTCACTTTGGTAAGTACTTAATTTGCTACTCCTTAGCTTAGCAGAATTCTAACACTACATATTTTGATAGCTCATTTCCTTCACAAGGAGTCTCTTTTTAAAGCAAAATAGAATATAATAATTTAAAAAGTCTTCATGTTAAGTTTGAAACACCTTACATCTGTAAAATTCGTGAATTACAGGGTTACCATCCAGTCCCAAATTTGCTGACAGCTCGCAATGTGCCTGTGTCCCCTCATTTGCCAAAGGAAAGGTTGCCTGTGACTCTGCTCAACAGCTTCACTAACTACAACCAGGTTTTTGGATTTTCATAATTTTATCTTTAAGAAAAAAAAGTATCCAAGTTTCTCAAGATTACACATTTACAATACACTCACAGGTTTTTTATTTGTGTGGTAGATTGATGTGTTTGTTTATTTTACACTGAGATTGGTCTTAAGAATTATATTAACCAGTCTGTAAATTCTCTTGCCATTTCTTTATTTTATTTTATTTTATTTTATTTTATTTTATTTTATTTTTATTTATTTTTTTATTTTTTTGATACGGAGCCTCAAGCTAATCCCGTGGGTAGAGTGCCATGGCATCACAGCTCATAGCAACATCCAACTCCTGGGCTCAAGCGAGTCTCCCGCCTCTGCCTCCCAAGTAGCTGGGACCACAGGCGCCCGCCACAACGCCCGGCCATTTTTTGGTTGCAGCCATCATTGTTCCTCTTGCCATTTCTTGAAGAAGATGTGTGGATTCTTGAAGACTTGTGGAGTCTTGGTTGGCTCCTGATGTTTTAATGCTATCTTTTTTTATTATTATGCTGAGGGTCATAATTCCTTATTTTTTGCTCTATTCAGAGGAGCTCAGCAGTGTGGAGGTGAACCAGATCTGGTAGTACTGAGAACATTTCCCTGAGTGCTCAATATACCTCACCCCTGCATCTTGGTCATACATTTGTAATGCTAGTCTTGGTTTTTAAATTCTACATTCTTTGAACTAGGTGTTTTCAAAAATTGCAAAGATGACTAATTGGTAAACACTGTTCTACATTTTCTGAGAAGCAAAGTATTGCTTTCTGTATTTCTTATTTGTGGAGATCAGAAGCTACAAAACAATTTGACAGGAAGTACCTGCCAGACATGTGATCTCTCCTGCTTCATTTACATACCAACACCTGCATATTTTAAACCACAGTAACTATTAATGTAGGTTCACCAGATGCTTAAAGTGGACGATGGCTAGCGAAGCGGCAAAGCAGAAGATTTCATAAGCTGATGCTTCCCCTAGGCAACAGCTTTAGAACAGTTTTACCTCAGGAATTTCATAAAAAGAATAAATGGTATGAAGAAAGGGGAATTTGAGAAATTAATATATATATAAGTAGAAACTTTTCTGTGATGAATATGGTCTAAATATGTGTATTCAGAGCTATTTTTTAAAAATATGTTTTTATGTTTAATTAAAAGAGATTTTTTCATAATTTCTAGGCATTAATTGTATAATGCAAAATATTTCTATTCCAACTGCTTTCCCTATGCCCTTAGGCAAACAGCACTGGTCTAACTCTAACCATAACTCCCGTGTACATGTCTTTTTGCTCACGTACAATGTCCTGGGTCACACTTGAAATACCCATTTCCTTCTACACAGCGAATCTGCATTGCAGCAAAGAGTTCAGTCCAAGGCCAAGTGGAGAAGCTACAGAAGGTGGTCTGTGTTGAAATAATTTGAAAATATTATTCTCTCACGACACCGCAGTTCTGTCTTTAATGTCTTTCATCATGTTACTGTCATTCTCAGTAAAGAGCTGATGTCTTGAAAGTCACTGCTCTCCAAAGTTAAGAGCCTCCAACCTGTTGCCATTATCTTTCCACTGCGATAGAGAGAGACTAACCATATGTTTGTTTTGAATAGGTTTTTGGGTGAATTAGAAATAGATAATAATGTAGAGGCACCAAACTGGGATATTTTCAGCTGGATTTACAAGTAGGTTTTTCCCTTATACTTCTTTTAAAGTTCAAAATGATGTAAACACATTCAGCAATACAAAACGAATGTCAAGTGTTACACTTTAGTGACAAAATATGACTTAGGAATCCTCATAGACTACAGATTAATAATTTATGTGTAAATATCAATAAATGAGAAACTATTTGGTAGTTATTAATTCAAGTGAATGTAACGTGTTTTTTCTTTATAAACGAAGTACAATGGATATATTTTCTGAAAAATTATTAATAACAAATCTATATGCTCTAATATTTTGTCATTCAGTTCTTATCTAATTTTTAAATAGCATCAGCGTATATTTTAAAGGTAAGAATGCCCTGTGGATTTTGTTTTTTGAAAATATATCTACATGGCCTTTTGTTATTCAGTTCCTGTTCAGTTCCCTCACTTTGTATCGGGTAACTATATTAGAGGAAATATTGCTTAGTTGAATTCTCTAATCAATACACTACATACGGCACACGGCCTACCCCACTTTCATTTGAATATACTTAAGTAAAATGATTGTTATCTATGTGAATTGGCATAAATACTGTAAGTTGGCAAAAATACACCTTACAAATTATAGATATCAGTGTTTATTGAATGGCAAATTATACATACCTTCTCTGCCAGGAAATTTAAAAAAATCAAGAAGATTTAATTATGTAAAAATTATATAGTTTTTGCTTATTAAAATATTAATGATGAGTTTTAGACTGTGAAGAATTGATGATTTTACATATGCTACAGTTTGAATGTGCCCCCCAAAGTTAATGTGTTGGAAACTTAGTCACCAGTGCAACAATAGCAGCACTGGGGGGCCTACTAAGTGGAGATTGAACCATGAGAGTTCTGCTTTTATGAATGGATTAATTTTGTTACCTGGAGAGCGGGTTAGTTATCTTGAAAGTAGCTGTGTTATAAAAGTAAGCTTGACCCCCTCATGTTCTTACTCTACCACGTTCCACTATGGCATGATCTAGCATGGAGGCCCTTGCCAGATGCTGGCACAGTGCTCTTGAACTTCTTAGCTCCAGAACTGTGAGTCAAATACATTTCTGTTGCTTATGAATTGCCCAGACTATGGTATTCTGCTGTAGCAACAAAATGGTCTAAATATGTGAAGGAAGGAAGGGAATTAAAAAATTCTCTTCTCTGTGACCCATTTTCCATATCTGCAAAATTTAGATTGCATTGCTCCAATGCTAAATTTCTTTCATAATGTAAATGTTTAAGATTATTTATGTTTAGCAAATACTTAGACTTGATTTGAACTATCATTCTAAAACACATTGGAATATTTTCCTGATCATTTAACAACAATTAAATTATCTTCATTATAAATCAGTGGACAGGATAAACACATTATGTAAGAATGTTTTTCGAACATTGTGTCCAAAGTGCAATTCCCTATAGGAAGCAGCATAGACAAAATGCACCTTAGAACTCTCACAGACTCTGGAGTTACACAAACCCGGGTTTACATCCTATCTTTGAGCCTCATTTTTGAGTTCTAAGAAGATTAAAAGAAAGTGCAGAACACAGTGCTAAACATGGCAATACATAACCAGTCTAATAATTAGATAATCACATGGTCTCCTCTTCCTCATGGCTTCTCTTCCACTTCCTATTGTCTCCCAGTTCTCACCGAAAGTGCCCCTTCAGCTGTCAACTACTTTATTTTTTTTACTATTTTCACTCTTGCTGCTGTATTTTTTATTAAATCATAACTGTGTACATTAATGCATGTATGAGGTATAATGTGCTGATTTGATATACAATGTGGAATGCTTACATCTAACTGATTAACATAACCATCTCCTCACTTACTTACTTGTTGTGGTAAGACCTTCATACTCTATTCTTAATCAATGAGAAATGTTTCATTGCATTGTGCACATTAGGTTAGGTCCCACCAAATACCCTCCCTCCTCCCAGTCTCCCCTCCCGTCTCCTTCGTCTTCCCTCCTTCTTTCTGGACTATAGTTATGTTTTACCATTCCTATGAATGTGAAGGTGATTATATAATGATTTCATCTACTTTATTAACTGACAATAAAGTAATGTTTTTTGGTTTGGTTTATCCCTCTTTATTAAGTGTCCACTTTAAGGAATGGGTCAAGGGAAAGAAAAGTTGCTGGCCTTATGATATAAACTTTAGTCTGGCCCCTGTTTCCACATTTTCTGTCTGGAATTTTTAAATACCTATTAAATAATAGAACTTAGATAACTTGGAAATGACACAGAGAAAGAGATAAGTGAGAGAAAGAGATGAAGATAGAGCCCATAGTTTGAGATCTAATGATACTTAAATGAAAAATAATTTTTCAAAAATAGTCAAGAGTAGGTATTATATTTTTCTCTTAGAATTTCCTTTTAAAATGTTATGCCAATACATTTCCCAGTTTTTTGAAAGCATACATTTTTATCATAAATTAGTGTCATAATTTAATTTAGTCCTATAATTAACAAATATCCTTTGTGCTATAATTGGATTAATTAATTTAATTAACAAATATCTCCTGTGGAAGGTTAAACATTTTTGTAGAGAATTTTTTTGAATTACAGAATATTACAAGGATACATATATTTTGGTTATATAATTTTCTTTTTTACTTTATGTCCTTCACCCAGAAAGCGTGCACCGTATTCCTTAGATGTGAATTTACACATCCCTTAATCCCCCCTCCTATTTATTTCATTTCTAGTTGAGTTTTCTTACACATGGGCACATAAATGGTAAGATTTTTTGGCTATTGCAAATAATAATTCCAGAAATATTCTTGCATGTCATTTTTGATTATACTTTTAATAGAGTACCATTAGAGGAAAATATCCAGGTGGAAGGTCATGGGTTTTTCTAATCCTGTCTATAAATATTTTCAAATTGTTGTCTAAAACTTTTATGTAAATACAAAGTCACCGCAAATAGGAAAAGTGGATTTACTATACCCTCTTCTACCACATGAATTGTTTTTATTTCTTAATTCTAGGGGAACATAAAACTTAAATATATGTACTTGATCTTTGGATTTCTTCTATTTCTAAGTGATTTGTTAAAATATTTTGGTCTTATTTCCATGGGAAAATTTGTCCTGTTTATGCACATGTATGTATGATCATTTTATCAAAGAAAGTACACCTTTGTGCATGTGTGTTTCAAATATTTATTTCTAATTTGTTATTTGACATTTAGCTTAATTTTGGACATGAAATACACATGTAATAGTAAGACATGCAAAAAGTGTACTTAATAAAGTACTTATGGGTCATTCTTTTTTGTCTTTGGCTCTCAACCTGAAACTCTCTTGTAATCTACAGCTAAACAAATAACCCAAATCACTGGCAGAAAATTATACAGGACTAAAGGTCAATCGACACGTATTTATTAGGCCTATCTCCACTGTTTAAATTCATATATGATATCAAAATGGTATTTAATTTCATTATTATTTGAATTTTTTTGCTTTGCAAGTCTACAATGAAAAATATTTTGTCAAAATACCAAGTCTATCCTTAGACAATTACAGAGTTGACCTGTTCTCGTGTTTTCTCTCACTCCCCAGCTGTACATCCTTCCTGACTTCTGTCCTAAAGTGGTACTTAGTATGTCTTTTTTTTTTTTTATTTTCTTAGTTATTGAGTTAAAACGTTCATACGCTCTTTTAGAAAGATTCACTTGGCTTGGCGCCTGTGGCTCAAGTGGCTAAGGCGCCAGCCACATACACCTAAGGTGGCAGGTTCGAATCCAGCCCGGGCCCGCCAAAACAACAATGATGGCTGCAACCAAAAAATAGCCGGGCATTATGGCGGGCGCCTGTGGTCCCAGCTACTTGGGAGGCTGAGGCAGGAGACTCGCTTGAGCCCAGGAGTTGCAGGTTGCTGTAAGCTGTGATGCCACAGCCCTCTACCCAAGGGGACAGCTTGAGGCTCTGTCTCAAAAAAAAAAGAAAGCACGATACACTTGTACCCTTGTAAGATAAACCATAGAAGTGACCTCGCCAATCTCCCTCCCTCCCCCTATTGTCTCCATTGCTCTTTAACATTGTAATGGAAGTTTTAGCCGTTGCAATCAGGGAATAAAAAGCTATTAATTGTATCCATATAGGGTCAGAAGAGATTAAACTTTCACTCTTCGCAGATGATATGATTCTATATCTGGAAGATACCAGGGATCCTACTACTAAACTCTTAGAAGTAATCAAGGAATACAGCAGTGCATCAGGTTGCAAAATCAACACTCATAAATCAGTAGCCTTCATATACACCAACATCAGCCAAGCTGAAAAAACAGTTAGTAAGTCTTTATAAGCACAAACTCAGTCAAAATCTTCATCTCCCAGGATACATGGGAATCTAGATTGTGACACAGCC
>CAUYQV010108354.1:0-54147 GCA_963574575.1 Galagoides demidoff
ATCAGTCCCATATGCCAGTGGTGGTGGCTTCAAACCCAGCCCCCCCAAAAAAAAAAAAAAAAAAAAAAAAAAAAAAAAATATATATATATATATATATTAGACAGGCAGTTACCTACCTATGTATCTATTTTTTTAAATGCATGAGCTTAGAAATTTTTAAACAGGCATGAATTAAAAATGAGGTACAATCATCATTGGCAATGGGAGAGGATCAGAAGCAAGTCCAGAGTAATTTTGAAGGGTTGTTAAAGGCAATAAATTTAAAGGCAATAAAGTTTGGCCTATGGTTTATATTCAGGCCCTGAAGTCATGTATGAGCAGCAAGTTCTGAGTGGTTAAAGGTGGAGGAATGCATGGAGGCGCTAGCTATTAAATTTACAACTGTCAAGTGGGGTCTAGCGGATCCAGATATGATCTATAACAATAATGAAAAGTATTGACCTCAGAACTTTATAATGACAATATAATGAATTAAAAATGACCAAAACCACACTGAAGAAGAGACCATGTGTAGTTTTGTCTATGTAAACTACACATGGTATAGTGATTGATTACGCACATGGACTCTGAAGTCCCCTTGCGTGAACTAGAAACTGAACTTTATTCTCACTACCTTTTTAACGTTGAGGAAATTGCTTTGTCTCCTAGAATTTCTGTTTCTTTATCGGAAAAATTGGAATAATAATAGTACCCATCCAAGAATGTTATTGTTAGGATTCAAAGTTTGAATGAACACATTTACCTAAAATATTTTAGTAAGTCCCAAATAAAATTTAGCTATCATAACATTATTATATTATCATCATTAAGTGATATACTATGTGTTTATAGCATTAACTTCCAAGCTTTGCTAGAATATGGGTAAATCTTAATAAAGATGTCATTAAGCGAAATGTATTGATTTTTCTTTTTTTCCTCTTTTATAAATCTGTTCTTCTGATCCTCTGTCATTCTCTGACTCCCTCTGTTCACCTACCTTTCTTGTTTGTGTTTGTCAGAAACATCCCCACCTCCTTCCCACTTACAGAGAGTTATCTATCAGTCTTTCCACCAGTGCTTGCTTATATTTTATCTTTTCAGTTGCATTGATTGTATTTGTGTAGCTTTCTTCTTAGGTCATCAGCACCTATCAGTTTTTGAAAGTTCTAGAAGTTGGAGTTTATTCATCCACCAGTATTTACTGAGCTCCTCCTTTGTGCCGGGTGCTGGGCCAGGTTCTACAGCACAGGGTTTCTGCTCTCATGGGGCTTCCACAATAGACGGACTCTATAAAATGCCTGTTGCAGTCTTTGCTCCTGGGATGGCAGAGTGCATTTCTCCCTACCCACTCTTCTGGTTCTGCACGTCCTCTGATATGTAGATGTGGTGGGAGACAGTTTCATACTGTTTCAACATTGAGATAGGAGCAAAGAGAGGCCCACTATTCCTGCTCATGCAAAGAACTCATTCTTCTTGCTGTGTTGCAACATTGCCTTTTTGGCACCAGCAGCACAAATCCTTATAAAGAACAAAGCTATCTTCTTCCCTATTTTTTTGTGAGAGCTTCAACGACAGACTGGGCTCCTTAAGTCTGTGTATATGGTATTTATATTGAAAATGAATTATATTGAAATATATGGACTTGGTATATGAGACAGTTTATTTGGGAAGAATCTGAGGTTACAACCCTGACTCTGCAGTGCGGTGGCCATGCGTCTATGGGTAGCATCAGTCCACAGAGTTCTCAGACTCCTGTTTGCTCACCTGTAAGAGGGACCAATAGCTCTTACTTTGAACAGCTGCTGTAGGAAAAGAGCCAATTACTGTAAAGTCCTGGGTGTAGTGCCTCGAATTTAGCACTCAAAAAAGGAAGCTTATGTTGCATAATGTAATTGATCCCGTTATTTGTGTTCTGATGCAGTCTATCAACACTTATTGAATACATGCCATACAATTCCTGGGCAGGATTCAGAGACTAAAAGAAAATATCCAGATGGCATTATCTACTGGGTCAGGGAAAGCTGAAGAGGAAAAGAGAAAAAAATAGAAGATAAAAGAGTAAGGGAGACTGTGGTCAGACTTTTTTTTGGTTGACATAAAAGTCTAGTCCAGCTAGCTTAAACCAAGATGAGTTTATTAAAAAGATTCTGAGCTATGAGAAAGTAGTTAGGATCAGAAGATGTATCTGTACTTCATGAAACAATGGAAAGTTGTTAGCAATTAAGAAAGATTTGTTTCCCTTATGTTCTTGGTCTTTATTTCCTCTTGTCACATAGCCTCACGTCTCTGTTTGTTTCTTGGCCTTCTTCTCTCTGAAGTCTGGTTCTTTCTGCTTCCCCATTAGCGCAGTTATACCCAATGGCAACCTAGCTCCTAATGTGATGGTATCTTTGTAGCTCTTGCTGACTTCCAGTTCTGGGACTATGAGTACAAGTTCCCAAGTGAGTGGATCTGATGGGACCAGCACAGGGGTCAGGTGTCCACCTCTGATCCAATCAGCTTAGCCAAGGAGGTACGAGGTCATGTGATATAAATATCTGGGACTATGGAGAAAAGAGGTGGATCTCAGAGAAGAGGGCGTGAGCTGGGCAGGCACCTAAAATGTGCTGATGACGAGCAAGAAGCTGAAACCCAGGGTGGTTTTAATTCAGAATGGGGAGTGTGGTTGCTGAGAAACTGGTTGGACAAACAGCTTATGCTGTGGCAAAGGTCCTGTGTGTGTGTGTGTGTGTGTGTGTGTAGGTGAGTGGATGAGGGAGATGGGAGAGTACAGGATTCTCATCATGGAAACGAGGCCTAAACAGGAAGGAAACTAATCTTCCAGATGCCAAAAATGGATCTGAGAATAATAGCTTATTTTAGGCTGGAGGATGGAAATTATTTGGACTATTCAGAAAACTGCACCCTCTGGACCCTGGAGGATAGAAGAGAAGGGGTGTGTGTGTGAGAGAGAGAGAGGGAGAGATAAGAGCTCTTATTAATGATTTCCTGGTGAGCTTTAACTTGCACATGTACCTAGAATGCCATTCCTGTAGAAGCCCAGTTCATTCCAATGCTTCAACTTTTTTTTTTTTTTTTTTTTTTGCAGTTTTTGGCCGGGGCTGGGTTTCAACCTGCCACCTCTGGCATATAGGGCCCTACTCCTTTGAGCCACAGGCGCCGCCCCCAAGGCTTCAACTTTTTATGTGAAGTACAAATGAGAATAAACAATAAAAAAGAGAAGTGAATAGAAATGCTGAAATGACAGAGAGAGAGAAGGAGGGGTCCAGAAATTCCTGTCCAATATGGCAAGCTGGCTGTGTCCTTTGATTATGTGTGTGTGTGTCAGCCAGAAATGGGATGGGGAGAAAGAGTTCCTCCCAGAGAAGAACAGGAAGGGAAAGGTTTGGGTCGAGGGATTCTGTTTTTTCCCCCTAAAACATTGTCCTTTTTCTTACTTTTTATTTACTTTTTATTCTTTGTTAGGTAGAAACAGAGAGTACACTCAAGCTCTAATGATAAGTGAGTTGAGTGTCAAAATATAATACACATTTCCAAGCAGAATTAAAAATATATGCATAGTTATCACAAGAGAGTATTAGAAGCGATTATTCCTAGGAAGTAGGATTGAAGGGGTGGGAGGAGTAGGAAGAGGGATGTTACTTTTTATTTGATACTCCTTTATAGTGTCTAAATTTAAAAAATAATTTAAAAAGCCAGGCATCATGGCTCATGCCTATAATCCTAGCACTCTGGAAGGCTGAAGCAGTGGATTGCTTGAACTCACAAGTTTGAGACCAGCCTGAGCAAGAGTGAGACTCTGTTACTACTAAAAATAGAAAAAAATTAGCTGGGCATAGTGGCAGGTGCCTCTAGTCTCAGCTAGTCGGGGCTGAGACAGGAGGATATCTTGAGCCCAAGAGTTTGAGGTTGCTGTGAGCTATGATGATGCCACAGCACTCCACCCACGGACAGAGTGAGACTGTCTCAGAGAAAAAATATATTAACTTTACAAGAAATAACGATAGCATTTGTGCTAAAAATTCACAAAAATACCTTTATATCATAATACCTACTATTTTCTAGCTTGTTTAGGGGATTAGTTTTTTGTGTAAGATTTACCAAAAAAAAAAAAATCTGAGGTTTTAAATATCTGTTGGTTTCAGTAGCAACATTTTAACTATTTTGAGTGACTATCTCTCTAAGGTACATCCTGCTCCCTTGTCTCCTTAAAAAGAAAATATACTGATGATTCAGAAATATGTTGATGAGAGTATGGAGAAACTTAAAGAAATGGCTACAAAGTTTGGTATCTTAAATGTCATGCAGATATCTAGTCTAAAGTAGAAATGAAGCATATTACACAATTAAAACGAGTTATTCTTTTGAGAAGACAGTGCTTTGTTACAGGAATAAGGATAGGGAAGAATAGGGGAAAATGTTAAGTAATAATGACCTCATCAAAGCCAACTGTTCTTAAGTATTTTGATATTAAATTGAGAAGAAGATAATACTGTTTTATTGCTATTATAATCGTGGCACTGTTTTTTAAAATGACTGGAAACAAAATCAAGCCCAATATGTTGCCTAGCAACTACGTGAAACAAATACTTTGTTTCTTAAGCTGACATTAAAACAGTACCAAGGATTCCTAAAAATACCTGCCTTAGAGTTCAGTTCTCAGTTAATCTTTTTAGTTCTTAAACATGTTTTCTTCCCCTATTAGAACATGTGACATTAAAATCCCTAATATTCACTTCAGCAAGTACATCAGCGATTGATCGACTTTTATTTTCTTTTTAAATCTTTATATTTACATTACATCCAATCTTAGTACTCTAAAATGACAAATCAAATGCCTATAAACATAGATAGCTTAGCAAAACCTTTCTCTGGGCTTAGAACGTTTTTATAAGGGAGATGGTGTACAGCTGAAAAGTTTTGTGCTGCTGTAGACGTGTGCTGAAGAAAGAAATAGTTCCAAGTTGTCCTTTAGAAGTGAATTTCCACCAACTGGGCCCTCATCCTACAGAAACAGGGTTCGTGGGGGAGGTGGAGGGAGTCTGTTTATAGCTCCATCATTCATGCTGTGTCATCAGAGCCAGATTATAAAAAGTTATGTCTTCTAGATCAGGGCCTTGCCTAAATAGGAAGTCTGGAAATCACCTAAACAAAGAGATGGCTGTGTAACTCCCGAAGGGGAGTTAGTTTATACTCCTGTTAGGAGAAATATCAGCAAGTCACTGTTGATTTTGAAAATATGTTTTAGAGAACTTTCAATACTCTACCAAGAATAAATTATGCTTAGTCTCATCTGTTTGGAGAAAAATGGAGATGAATCAGGTGGAGAAGATGTGACATGGATAGAAACATAAGTACTGCTTATTTAAATTCAGAGAAATAATAATAGTCATGCTGACAAACATTTAGTGAGCACGTTTTATGTGCTAAACACTAGATCAATGGCTTACCTTTAATCCTCAAAATACCATTTAAAATAGCCGGCTAACGCTACTCATTTTAGTTTAGTTATCTTGACCAGGATCACACACGAAAGGGACAGAACCAGTTCAAACTGGAGCCCGCCCTGGTTGCAAAGGTTTTATTCTGGACCATGAGAATATTGGTAAGGGCTCATTTATTGTTCTGTAGTAGTTAATTGACCTATATTAATAGTTTTCTGTTTTGAAGTTTTATTAAGCATGTCAGATAATCATGAGATTAACAAATTTACTGGCAATTAGATCAATTTTTTTTTTGAGTTGAATCAAGTTAAAAAAGCCCTAAGCAGTAAATCTTATAATCAAACAGTTTCATCTTATACATGTAGGCTCTATACAAATTCTCCTTAGTTTCCTACAATGTTTTTTATAATTTTGTTTTTCTAGAGCTTAGTTCAGAGCCTAAAATATATGTGCTCGATGAAAAATCATATGAGTGAGCCTAGTTTATATGTAGATCTTCATTGTGATCAATTTTAGTGGTTCAGGCTTTCTGTAAGCATTCACTTTGTCAAGGTCTAGATGAAGCACCACAAATCATAATCATAGCTAATATGTTTACAGTGCTTTGGAGCTGACATTCTTTTCATCTAATCCTTTCAATAACCCTAATGAGCTCAGTACTAGTAGGTCTCTGATTTATAGATGAGACAGAGAGAGATTAAGGAATTGGCCAATATCAGACAGTAAATTGTAGAGATGGGATTTGAACCCACTTACCAGCTTTCATAGGGCCGAAAGGAGAATTGAACAGTATTCGGTCTGCCGGGAAGCACTGAGTTGTCTTTTCCTTCCCTTTCCTGTCAGCTAAGCCCACGTGCTCCCTGTCTCACACCAATCTCTTCCCTCACTTCTGAAAGAAAGCATACCTAGAGTGACTGTCAGTTGGGCTGCTCTAACAAGTCACTAGACTGGGTGACTTATAAACAAAATAAAGCTATTTCTCTGGTAAGGGGAGGAGTCTGAGATGAGGGGGCCAGCATGGTTGGGTTCTGGTGAGAACCATCTTCTGGGTCGGACACTGCTGGCTTCTTGCTGTGTCCTCATGTGGCAGAAAGAAGACAAAGGAGCTCTCTGGGGTCCTCCCATAAAGGCGCTAATCCCATTCACGAGGGCTCCACCTAGTTACCTCCCAAAAGACATACTAACCTCGTTATTATCACATAGAGAGTTAAAAATCTCAATGTGTGCATTTAGGGGGCAACGTGACCATTCACTCCCGGGTAGCTACCAAATTCTTTGTCATATGGACAGGTCGCTTTTGAAAGCAAAAGGCAGTGTCACTTGGCTGGAATGTCAGGACAACATCTATAAGCCCAGGCTACCTTGGAAATGGAAATTTAGAGTCACTGCGTATATGCTAGGGATATGTTTTGCCTTTTTTGTTGTTTTTGTTGTTAGGAGTTGTATAACATAATCACATTGAAATGGATGTACCAAATTTGATTTCGCCAGCCTCTATGGGGCTGTGTTTGATAGTTCCCAATTTTAAAAAAGCTGTAATGCATAACCTTATGCTTTTGTATTTCACACATATGTGTGAGTAATCTGTAGTATAATCTTTGCTAGGTGAAAAGTATGCTTATTTGTAGCTTCAATAGACATTGTTAAATTACACTTCAATGAATTTTTACCAATATCTACTCCCGTTGACATGCATAAAAGTGCCTGTTCCCAATACACTTGCCAACAGAATATGCAAAAACCTAGATCTTTGCCTTTCTGGTAGGTGAAAAATGATATGTCACTGTGAAGTTTATTTGCATTTCTCTTATTTTTATTTCTTTTTCTGTGAACCGTATTTTCACTCTTTTCTATTTTGTTTTTCCTATGGGGTCTATGGCTTTGTTATTTATTTGTTTGAGCTTTTAATATACCACTTTTGTGATACTTGCTGAAATTATATTTTCTAAATCTATCATTTATCTTTTTATTCTGCTTATGCTAGTTTTTGCTATGCAGAAATTTTTACTTTTTTGTAATTGTCTTTACTTGTTCTATTATGACTTTTGGTTTTGAGTTGTGTAGGAAGTGTCTGATATTGTAAGAGTACATTTAGAAAAATTCATCGTGGTTTCTTCTACAACTTTTATAGATTTTTTTTTTACATTTTTGTAATTTATCCATCTGAAATTTATTTTGTGTAAAGGTGCTACAGATAGGGTGGCACCTGTGGCTCAGTGTGTAGGGTGCTGGCCCTATATACCAAGGGTGGTTCAAACTTGGCCCCAGCCAAACTGCAACAGAAAAATAGCCGGGTATTGTGGTGGGCGTCTATAGTCCTAGTTACTTGGGAGGCTGAGGCAAGAGAATCGCCTAAGCCCAGGAGTTGGAGGTTGCTGTGAGCTGTGTGACGCTACAGCACTCTACTGAGGGCGATAAAGTGAGACTCTGTCTCTACAAAAAAAAAGCCAACTTAAATTTCTATTTCTCCCTTTTGCTTTTATCTCCTCTTCCTCTGGAATATCAAGGTATGTCAGTGACATCAGCTGGTCCATTTTAACTTTCTTCTGAAAAAGAAAAGAAAGAAAAAAAAATACTGGCCTCCAAAATGCACTGTTTGAACTCCTTTGGACTGTTGGTCTCAGAGGAAAATTTAGGGCATCATTTCTCTCTGTGATAGAATCTTGCTGGATTCAGATCATTCGGTTGTTTACTCAACTTAAGAAAGGGGATACATCTTCCCTTTTGACAAATGTGTTTTACCTCACACGATTCCACAGTCATTACCGTGAAGTAAAAACAGTACTTTGTGTTTGGAACACACGACTCCCTTCTTACCCGCAGTTCTTCTGCTCCCTGACACCGGTTGGTCAGTCTCTTCCCTTGTTCCTGCCGGGCTCATGCGTCTGAGTTCAGATATTTTTCTTTTGCCTTTCTTGGTGACTTCACTGACTTTGCTACCAGAAGGAGAGGTGTTGACACATAACCGACATGTACACAGTTGTCAGCTGGCAGGAGATTATTGCTCTCACATTTTTTTTCTGTCTTTCTGCCTGAGGCTGGTTTCTACCCCAAATGAGGATTTTAGAATATGTGTGGAAAACTTCTTCAGTAAGCACAAAAAATAAATAAATAAATAAATAAAATAAAATAAAATAAAAACAATTTTGAAAAAAAAGAATTTCTCCCCTCACTACCCCAATCTTTGTTATGATTTTGTTCCTGGAGATAATTTTAGAAAATCATTTCTGTATCATGAGAACACAAACTTGCTCCTGGTTCTTGACAGTCCAAAGTGTTCGCGATGAGGACTTCTCTAAACAAGTGGCTTAATGTGAAGATGATTTTGAATGTTTGACAATTCCATGGAGTACGTGAGGAGGGGAAAGTGTCACTATGGCAAGAGGTGAATATTTCTGCTTGTCCTGAATGCACAGACCAATGACTTGCAAAGGAAATATTATCTGCACAATAGTTAGGAATGCAATTAGGATGTGATTTTTTTTACCAAATAGTATCATAAGGTAGCTTTGGAAGTTGGACAGACCTGGGTGGGAAGTTTGGCTTCACAGTATATGGGAGTAATGACTTTGGGCACATCCCTTAATCTTTCTACATCTAACTTCTTCAATCATTACCTGTATTTGTGTGTGTGTAACAGCTAAATTTGTTACATTAGCTATGACATATAAAAACACCTAACCAAGTACCTAAAAAATAGTAGACACTATTTTAAGTTTTAAAAATTGCCACAGTAATGGCTTGGCACCCATAGCACAGTGGGTATAGCACCAGCCACATACACCAAGGGTGGCTGGTTCAAACCTGTCCCAGGCCAGGTAAACAACAATGACAACTGCATCAAAAAATAGCCAGGTGTTGTGGAGGGCGCCTGTAGTCCCAGCTATTTGGGAGGCTGAGGTGAGAGAATCGCTTAAACCCAAGAGTTTGAGGTTACTGTGAGCTGTAACACCATGGCATTTTACCGAGGGTGACATAGTGAGACTCTGTCTCAAAAACCAAAAATAAAAAATAAACATGGCCAAAGTAAGAGTGTAACATAAATATTACAAAAACCCTGGAATGTGTTAAGTACCACCACAATGTCAGAACTCAATGGATGCTCAATTCAGCTCAACTACACCGAGCTGTTGGCAACAGTGAACTCATAGTACTGTGAAGACAAAATGATGTGGGAACAATTTCCATGGTGGAAAAAGCTTTGGGCCAGCCATGATCCTTCTCACAGATTTTTCTCACAGAAGAATTTCACATAATGACATTTTCCCTAAAATTACTGCTGCCATAAACAATTTTTTTTCCATTTATAGTATTGCAAGGAAGATTGGCTAGGCTTTTTTTCAATTGGAATTTATTAAGTGTATGAAAGTTCCCAGTAAATGTATGAATGCAGCCCTCTTCTCCAAGGACATTATTGCCTCAATGAGTTACTCATTGAAGGAACTCAATGATATTCAAAAATAAAGCAATGAAACCCAGTCTTCTCCAGAATTGAATTGTGTACTAAATTCTAAGATGTGTTCCAGATATAAAGGGTGTCAAAGCCAGTTGGAAAGAATCTCTGTTCAGACAGTGTGAAGATCTATGCTTCTGCTTACCAGAGACCACCGTCCCTCTTCTCTGCGTACTTCTTTTAGGGAACGACTCTTTCCCAGCTACAACCACATAATCACAGAAAGGATAATACATCATTGTTTCCTGACTTGCTGTTGTTCTTCCCAAGCTGGCCCCTCATAGGTCAGGAAGTGGTGGAATGACTCAAGCCATGCTGAACGGCATCCTTTCTCAGGTATTTCTAAACTTCTGGAGTCAGAAAAATCTCTTTCTCTTTTTGGTGGCATGAAGCTAGTGAGATGTGTCTGGAGATGATAATGGACAAAATTCCAGCCTCATGGAGAAAAATCTGTGAGCATGATATCAATGATCAGAGAGAAGCAGAGCCAGGAGAGAGAGAGGGAGAGATAAAGTTAGAGAGACAGATTATGAACAAGTGGAGTGAGGCTCTGGTTTCAGTTGGTGCTGACATTTTTAAGTTGGGTTCTTGTCATTCTCAGAAAGTTCTAAGTTAAGCGAATCTGTCTTGTAAGTCCTTGCTACCTCATTTGGTCATCAGGATAATAACCGCAATCCCCACGTAAGTGTGAGTCAGGCTCTTCACGCAACTATTTCCAAAGGAATCCCTTTACATCAGAACCACAGAGGATTAGTTGAAAAGAACCAAAATAAGTCTACTAATTGAGTTGCTATAATTAACTAAGTACTTTATTTTTTCATGTTCAGCAGAGTAGTCCTACTTTCATCACTTACTGGATTTATGACTTGAGGTGAATGACTTAATTTAGTTGTACTTCTTTACATTGTTATAAAATGGGTTTAACCATTGTGTATGTCTTACCCGCAAAGGTAACTGATGCAAACATGAAGCTAATACTGATTGTTGTGCTGTCAGGAATGACTCAGGAATTTTGTGTTTTCTGCCAGGATCCGTGAAAAGGTAGTGGGCTAATTCAACAGCTCGTTAATGGGCAAAATCACAGACTCTTCACAGTTCTTGACAGATAACAAATGATGAGAAAATTAATTAACTAAGTGATGTGACTATGTGGAATAGATTAAAATGATCAGGATAGAAATGGTCTAAGGAAGATATTATCTAGCTAGTAGGCAGCTGCTGAAGGTGTTTCAGCATTAGTATAGAAGAAAAAATTGTTCTCTTAGCAAAATTAATCTGTGTGGCATGCCAGCCGCCAGTGTAGAGTGGGAACTGGACAGAGAGCTCACCATTCATCATGGTCAGTCACCTTTGCTCCCCAGGTCCCCTGGTGGGAAGATACAAATGGCCCACGTGGCTGCATACAGTGGGTTTGAGTGACAGCGAGGAACCCAAGCTGAGGGTATCTGATATTCTTTGCTAATAAATCAAAACTCAATAAGTGATAGTTTTATAAAGCTTGTTTGCAAGGTAGAATCAGAAACTATATTTGTCACTATCAGTGCATTAAAATTCACTGGTCTATCTTGTATTTTGAATGAATCTTTAACCTATGTATAATTTTATACCATAATGCACTGGTTGTTTGAAAAAAATCCATTACCTAAGTTATATAGATCTTCCAAATGTTGACACATTTCAATATGTAACATAAGAAATTATATTTGTTAATATCCTCACTGATCTCAAGAGAAAAATGTTTAAGTGTTGGCAAGCCATGTGCCTTACACTCTCAGGTACAAGATTTTCAGCCTTCTCTTTTGTATAATATTTTCATAATATCCTAATTTGGATATTATAAAATTATCCTTTGCTAAGATTCCATGAAAGAGGTGCCTAGGTCTGCTTACAACTCTAACACTCAGAAAATTATGTGTTTTTTTTTTTTGACAAAAACATTAGATATCTGAACAGCTTTATGTATGCTTTCCATTTCCATTTAAAAGCTGTATATTCAAGAGTGAAGATTTTGAAAAACTGATACTTTTTACTGCCCCATCAAAAATATTGTTTAGCAGGTCTGTCTTTTAAAATTTTGAACTGGTAGTGTATGGGGGTGAAGGATATAATATTATTCTGCTGCAGTTTGCGTCCACCATTCTATTTATACTAAGTTGTCAGCAGTTTACCACGATGTCTTTTGCACAATTGGTACAAAACAGTAAGAGGAAAATAATGTCTTAGTATTATTATGAAAATAAATTTGACCTTGTGAACCTCTGAAAGGGTCTTAGAAGATCCTATGTTTTCTTGGATCATACTTTGAGAGCTGCTGGGGGTGGGGAGACTTGTTAGGAGGCTGTTACAGGAGGACGTTGGAGGGAATTTGAATGTTTGATGCGCAGCGTGAAAGAAAAGGAATTAGAGAAATTGTCTTCGTCTAGTCCAGCTGCGATAACTAATATACCATAAATGAGTAGCTTATAAACAGCAGACATTGACTTCTCGCAGTTCTGGAGGCCGAGAAGTCTAAGATTAAGGCTCCAGCAGACTCTGTGTCTGGGGAGGGCTTGTTTCCTGGTGCGTAGGGAGTGTCTCCAAACCATGTGCTCGTGTGGTGGAGGCGGCAAGGCAGCTCTCTGGGGACTCTTTTGCAAGAGCACTAATCCCTTTTATGAAGGCTGTGCCCTCACGACCTGATGACCTTCCTAAATGCCTCCCTCACTTCCTAATATGTGTACCATTACCCTGGGGATGAGGATTTCAACATGAGAATGTTTGGAGGTACACAAACATTCGGATCATAGCAAGCACACTGATTCTGAGTTGTATGTGGAGAGTTTAGGCACAAATGTCTGGCAGCCATTAGAAAATATGAGACCATATATGGAAAGTCACAATGTAATGATCTATATTGGAGAAATACTCCACGCAGGTGACAGCTGACAACATGGCAGTGTGCACAGCGTGGTGGTTTAGGTCATCATCTGCCTTGGGGTAAACTCTAGCTCCTTTCCTCTCTTAACCAGTTTGTGATTGGTTGTCTTCATCTGGAAAATGGGTAAAATAACAACATGTACCTACGGTTCTTTGGAAGATTACGTGAGTTAATATTTGTAAAGTGGTAAGGACAGGGCTTGACACATGGTAATCTATATCTAGTGATATATATAATTTTGCCATGTAAATGAAATAGCTGATGATAAGAAAATCAGAAATAGCTGATGAAGGAGACGGTGATGAAGGAGGTAGGAGAAGCCTCCGAAGAGTGGGGTTCTGAAAGTTCAGGAGGAGTTTGTGGCAACGTGGACTTTGGGCAGGGATGCCAACTTCGCGGTGGCTCTGCTGCACCTGCTGTGTTCTTGCAGAATTCCCTTAGCTGCGGGCTGGATATTTAGCAGGTGCCCAGTGAATATCTGGTGAATGAAAATGCTGTAGACAAGTTTCAGATAACAGTGTCAATGTGTTTATTTATGTTTAGCAAAAATAGGTGAGGTGGGGACTTAGACTCCCTATATAGTGCCGTAATATTAGAATTTGGTGTTAAAATTGTGATTTAATCCTTACAGCTACTATTTCTTACTACCATGGTTTCATTAAAGTTGTTTGAAACTGGCCTGAATTCCTATTATTTTTTAATAATTGCATTCTGCTTATGATCCCAGGCATATTTTTAGTCTTTTCTCAAATGCCAAAATTAGTCATTAGATAGAAATGGTCATCACCCAGGACTCTGGATGACTCAAGACTTCATCATTTGACCTCATATTGAAACTATGAAGGCCAAACAGAGTTTGCGGGACGAGCAGCACAACAGCAGGGTTTCCTGCTTCTCTGTTTTACTGTACAGGAAAAGCAATTGGAATTAAGATACTGATTTTTCTTTTATGTAGGCCTGTGACAGTACATTGCTCTGCACTGAGAATGGGTCCACTGTCAAAATCTCTGGATGAGGAACAACTGAATACCAACACCACATTTTCTGGTCTCTTAGACTAATGGATTCCACTGGATTTGTCTCGGATTAAGTTTCTCTAATTATTACATTAATTTTGCCACTTTATTGCTCAGAAATTTTCCATGGAATACATATTCAAGGCTTTTTAATCTGGTCAGATTCCTTTTTGTGAGTTCCCATTTACAAATCCTGTACTATACAGATAGTTGTACAAGTCTACTTTCTTTTCTCATACACTTCATTCTCCACATGTGTATCTTTTGTTAGATTTATTCCTAGATATCATATAGCATTGAAACATTTCTTCTGTTGTATGATCCAGTGGATTACTATTGGTGCTTGGGAATATGTCACCAATTTTTCTGTGCATCTCTTTTATCCATAAATCTGCTGACTCTTTTAAAATTCTAATGACTGAGAACTATACAGGGTATTGAATTTTCTGTGTAGGCAATTGACAATAATAGTTAGATCTCTTCCTTTTCAATTACTATGGTAGAAATTTTTTTGGCTTGCATTTACTAGAATCTACACTAAAATGTTCAATAGACGTAGCAGCAGCTGGCAACCTTGTCTTTTTTCTGATATTTAAAGGAATGCTTCTCAAACTTCATCATTAAAATACTTGATGAGTAATTACATATGTGAGTCAACATTCTAAATGGTTAAGAGTTAGGACTTGGGACCAATCTGCCTAGGTTTAAATTCAAGCTCTGTCACTTAACTGTTGTGTTGCATTGAATAAATAAGCTCTGGCTTGGTTTCTTCCAGTGCAAATAGGGAATGACAACATCTAAATCATAGGGTTGTTGTAGAGATTCAGTGAGTTAATATTTGTAAAGTGCTTACCGCTGTCTGGTACATAGCAAAACAATATTTTTATTAGATAAATATTTTGAAATGATCATTTGAAATTTTCATTCAACATATCATGTTAATAGGTGTTATATGGAATAGCCTTTAAATTCTTAAGGTAAGCCATGTATGGTTAGGAATTAAAAAATACATGGCTCATTTCTATTTAATAGGTGTTCTGTCCATGACAATTAAATGAGAAAAAGGAATAAAAGGAACACATTTTGGAAAGGAAGAAGTGAACTTATATACATAGATGACATGATATTGTATACTCAAACCATAAGGAATCCACAAAATTAATTTCCTATTGAAATTAATAAGTGAATTTGGCAAGCTCTTAATATACAAAAATCAATTGTGTTTCTATACATCAGCAATAAACATTTGAAGAGGAAGTTAAAAAATAATTCCATTTGTAGTAACATCAAAAAGAATAAAATATATAGGATAAAATAAATAAAAGAGGTACCAGACTTGGGAACAAGAAACTATAAAACATTTTTAAAGAAATGAAGGAAGAGCTAAATAAATGGAAAGATAACTCTTGCTCATGGATGAGAAGACTTAATATTAGGATGGGCTACCTCCCAAACCAATTTTTAGGTTCATCCAATCCTTAACAAAAGTCTAGTTGCCTTTTTTTAAGAAAAGAAATTGACAAACATCTTAACATTTACATGTAAAATCACAAGTCCTAGAGTAGCCAAACTAATCTCCAAAAAAAAAAGAGATTTGGAAGATTCAAGTTTCCTGATTTTTTACTACAAAGCTACAGTGATTGAGGCAATATGGTACTGGCATAAGAATGGACATATGATCGATGGAATAGAATTTAGCACCTAGAAATAAACCCTTACGTTTAAGAGCACTGATTTGATAAGAGTGCCAAGACAATTCAATAAAGAATAAATCCTTTTCAATGAGTGATATCCATGTGTAAAAGAATGATATTGGAACCCTACCTTCCAATATATGCAAAAATTAACACAACAGTAGATCAATAAATTAAATATAGGAGCTAACACCATAAAAATTAGAAAAAAACAAAAATCTTTGATCTGAGGTGAAGCAATGGTTTTTTAGATATGACACCCAAAACACACAAACCACAAAAGAAAAAGAATTGGGCTACACGAAATTAAAAACTTTTTAGCTTCAAGGACATTATTAATAAAGTGATAAGACAAATCACACAAATCACAGAATGAAAGAATATATTTGTAAATCAAATACTAAATTTGATAAAGGACTAGTATCTAGAATACACGAAGATATTTTCAAATCAAATATCAAATCTGATAAGAGACTAGTATCTAGAATATACAAAAAACCCTATAAAACAACAATAAAAAGACAAAAATCCAATTAAAAATAGGTAAAAGATTTGAATCAGGGGTGTCCAATATTTTTCTTTTCTGCTGCACATTGGAAAAACAAGAGTTGGCTTAGGCATTAAATACGCAAACACTAACAACAGCCAATGAACCAAAGAAAATGTCCATCTTTACTTTTCCTGAAATCTGACACCACAGATCAGCAAGAGTCTTCAAACAGTCTGTATAGATTTGGACACCCTGAAAATAGACAGTTCTCTAAAAACGATATGTAAATGGCCAAAGAGCTCATGAGAAGATGTTCAAAATTATTCCCAGGGGAGGCATATACACCATGAGGGTAGCCATAATAAAAAAGGTGGCAAATAAAGTGTTGATGACAGTGTAGAGAAATTTGAACCCCATTTATTTCTGATGGGAAGGTAGAATGGTGCAACCTCTTTGTAAAAGAGTTTTGTAGTTTTTCAAAAAGTTGCACATAGTTACCACATGATTCAGGAATTTCAGTCCAAGGTAAATAAATAACCAAGAAAACTGAAACTATATCCATACAGAAACTTGTATTTCATAGCAGCGTTATTCATAATAGCCTCAAAATGGAAACAACTCAAATGTCCACCAACTGGTAAATGGATAAACAAAATATGGTATATCCCTACAATGGAATATTATAGCAATACAAAGAAATAAAGTATTGATACTTGCTACAACACAGACAGGACTTGGGAACATCAGGCTAAATGAAAGAAGGCAGTCACAAATGTCAGATATCATACGATTTCACTTATGTCAAATGTTCAGAATAGGCAAGTACACTAGATAACAAGTAGACTAGAAGTTTTCAAGTGCTGGGAGTGATTGCTAATGGATATGATTTTCCCTGTTGGGATGATGAAAATGTTCTGGAAGTTGTAATCGTGGCACAACTTTGTGGCTACTAAAAAGCATGGCATCTTATACTCTGAAAGGGTGAGTTGTATTTCCCCCAAATGTTAAAAAACATTAACATGTAAAATCACAAGTTCTAGAGTCACTTCATATGGGTGAATTTACCTTTCTAGCATTTTATTTAGAACCTTTGCATATATGTTTGAGTAAGATTATCCTTTGCTTTTCTATTATAACACTATTTTTTATTTGGTGTTTGTATCTGGACCCAAAGAAATCTGACTTCTTTCTTACTGTTAGGTGTTAATTTGTTCTTATGCAGATCTAATACCACTTCTGTGCTAATTCCTATCTCCTACTTACGTAAGCACATAAATTCAGCAAATTCTCCCCATCTTTTCCATCTCATCATTTCTTCTCTCCTGTTTGTTAATTCCAATGAGTATTCAAAAGTGGTGTCATCTCTCTTGTCATGAAGGGACCCTCCCCTGATCCCACATTCTCCTTTAACTACTGATATATTTCTCTGCTCCTCACTATAGCAAAACTTACAGAAAAATTTACTTATGATCAGCAGCTCACTTTTTTAAAAGTTGTTAAAAATTTTTAAGACGTGGATAGCTTTATTAACCAAGGTACATAACACTTTTTAATTTTTAATTACTATGGGTATGTAATTGTTGTGCATATTTACGGGATGACTCTGCACTTCTATTCCCTCTTCATCCTCTCTTGGATCAACTTATTTATTTATTTATTTTTTAGATTTTTTTAAAATTAAATCATAGCTGTGTACATTAATGCAATCACAAGGTACCAGGTGGTGTTTTCATATACATTTTGAAATACTCTCATCAAACTAGTTAATGTGTCTTTCATGTCATTTTCTTAGTTATTGAATTAAGACATTCATACTCTGCTTTTAGAAAGATTCACTTGTACCCTTGTAGGATAAACCATAGAGGTGACCCCCCCCAATCACCCTCCTTCCCCCCATCTACCCCCCGCCCCTCCCCTCTCCCACCCCCCCTTCCCATATTCTAAGGCTATAATTAGGTTATAACATTCCTATGAAAGCTATAAATTAGTTTCAAAATAGGGCTGTATACATTAGATATTTTTTCTCCCATTCTTGTGATACTTTGCTAAGAAGAACATTTTCTGGTTCCATCCATGTAAACATGAAGGAGGCAAAGTCTCCATCTTTAGGGCTGTATAATATTCCATGGTGTACATATACCACAATTTATTAATCTTGGATCATTTTAAATCATGCTTTTATCCTCATTTACCTGCTAAAACTACCCATTAGCTCTATGCTATTAACTTTTAATGATCAGCTTTCTGTCATTACTTGACTTAAACTATCAGAAGCATTTGACGTAATTATTACCTCCCTTCTTGAAATATTTTCTTCAACTTAGCTCTTGAATGATACTTATGTTGTTCTCCTGTTTTTCTTATTAGTTCTTTTTGTCAATCTTGTATTTGTTTTCCATTGTTGTGTAAGAAATTACTACAAATTTAGCAGCTTCAAACAACACAACTGTATTATCTCACGATTTCTATGGGTCAGGAGTTGGGAACAGCTTACCCGGATCTTTGCATTGGGGTTGCTCAGACAGCAATTAAAATTTGGCTGGGGCCATTCTCATCTGGTGGCTCAGCTGGAAAGGATTCTGTTTCTGAATACATTCAGGTAAGTGTGGATGGGTGACTGATGTCCCAGCCTTTGGGGACCTGTTGGCTGAAGACCACTCTTGGGTTCCAGAGATTAGGCACATGGTCAGTTGGGCATTAATCTAACATGGCTGCACACTTCATCCTGAATGCAGGAGAACACAATGCTCCCTCTATCCCCCCTTTTAGGAACTTTTGCCTGATTAAATTAGTCAACCCAGGATAACTGATATTGGTCTTATTTACATCCTAAAATCCCTTCACTTTTGCTATATGCTATTGTCCAGAAGCAAGTCACAGGTCCTGCTTACACTCAAGGGGTGGGAATGATACAGACCATGAACACCAAGGGGTACAAAGCCTAGGACCTGTCTTAGAATTCTGCCTGCCACACTTACTCATCTCCGACCTTTAAAAGTGGAATTATCAGGGCTCAGTTCTGGGGCCTCCTTTCTTCTATACCTGCTGCGTTGGAGCGTTGCCTCTCCACATTTGCATTTGCCCAGTTCTTCCTAGATTGTGCCCTAAGAGGTGATTAGAGCACACGGTGTCAACAGATTCCTTTGCCCTGGACTCCTTCTTTTTTCTTTTGAGACAGAATCTCATTATGTTGCCCTCTGTAGAGTGATATGGCATCACAGATCACAGCAACCTCCAACTCTTGGGCTTAAGCAATTCTCTTGCCTCAGCCTCCCAAGTAGCTGGGACTATAGGTGCCCACCACAACACCCAGACATCTTTTCTTTTTTTTTTTTAGTTGTAGTTATCATTGTTGTTTGGCAGGCCCTGGCTTGATTCGAATCTGCCAATCTGGTGTGTGTGGCTGGCGCCCTAGTCATTGAGCTATAGGTGCCAAGCCATGCCCTGGACTTCCTGCTGGAGTTTAGGAAGAGAGTGGATGGGCATTGTTCCTCTTGCTTCCTTGCTGCTGGGTTGTCCCCCTTGACTAATGCTTACAGCTCTCATCAGGGGAACATCTCCATTCAGCCACCCTGTCTGAAGTCCAAGTAACTCCTTCCTCCCTTGGACTTTTTGGGCTGCTGATGGGGTAATGCATTATCTTTTTTTATTTTAAACCCTGCCACACCATTTAAATATAATTTTAGTTAAATTCTTCTCAAATTGCATGGTCAGAGTGTGCTATTTAGGATGACTCAAATATACATGCTTTCCCTTTCTGATCTCATCTAGTCTCGTGGATTTAAATTCCACTATTCCCCTCATGACTCCTAAATTTCTATCCATAGCCTGGACCTCTCCCTTGGGATTCTACTTGAAATTTCCACTTGGGTATCTTTTATACACCACAGACTGAACACGTCTAGCACTTTCAACTTTGATTCTCAGCCAACTTCCAACCTCAAACCTTACCTCTCTACATAATTTTCAATCTCAGGAAATTGCAATGCTGTTATTCCCACAGTGGAGAATTTCTGGAGTCATTGCTGGACACAGTGGTGGTGCCTGCAGTCCCAGCTACTTTGGAGGATGAGGCAGGAGGATCTCTCAAGCCCAGGAGTTAGAGGCTATGGTGAGCTGTGACAGTGCCTGTGAATAGTCACTGTACCCCAGCCTGGGCAACAAAAGTGAAACCTGGACTCGGAAACGAGAAAAAATTGAAAGTCATTGTTGACGTCCTTCCTTCTTTCACACTCCCCATGTCATCTAAGGACACTTTTCTTGTCCCTATCTTCAACTTCAGATTCCATCAACTTCTTACCAACTCCACTGCTTCCACCCTGGTCCAAGCCCTCATCAGTTCTGGTTTAGATCATCTGAATAGTCTTTTAATTTTTCTCTCTTGCCTTTTTCCATGCTCCCCATCCTACTTTCCAGTCTTTCCCCACCAGGCTGTGAGAGTGATCTTTTCAATGTGTAAGCTCCATTATGTTTCTCCTCTTTTCAAAGCTACCCTGTGGCCTCTGACTTCACTGGGAGAAAAAGCCAAAGACTTTACATTGGCCTGGAAAACTCTGTGGTCTGGCCTTCCACTCTGATTCCAACTTCCGCCCTGCCGTGTTTCTCCCTGCTCATTCCCCTCCTGCCAGCTAGTCTCCTGCTGTTACTCCTTGAGCCTACCACGCATGCTTTTGTCATACAGCCTTTGAACTTCCTGTGCCATCTGCCTGGGGCACTTGTCCCCACGTGTCTATATAGCTGTCTCCCTCAGACATCACATTCTCACAGGTCTTCTCTGGCACTCTTATAACACTGCGTCCTTCCTTCTCCACTGGTCTTCTTCTTTCTCTGTTTATCTGAGTTTATTTTTCTTCCGGGAAGTTTACCCTCATATATATTATATATTCATTTGTTTATTTATGATCTATTTCCTACACTGGTCCCTCCCACACAACTCAAAGGTAAACGCAATCGGGTAGAGATTTTGTTTTGTTACTAATTGTTTTCTAGCACCTGCGACTGCTTGGCATGCAGGAGATGCTCAAGAAATAGCTGTTGAATAAATGACTGAGTAGATGAAAGAAAAAAATTATGTGATTCAGGTTTATTATACAAGTTTGTGGGCAATATCTGTGAAATCTGTAGAGTTTTTTTGGGGTTCCTGATCTGTATTTGGGCATAGCACAGACAAATTTTTGGAGTTAAGGGGTCTTTGGTTTAGTGCTTGGTCTCAAGACTATGTCTTTTTCTCCCAGCTCCAACACTTCCATTAGACCCCAGCCTTAGCAGCAAGTGAATTGTTTTTTAAGCCTCCTACATGTTTCTGGAAGTCCCAACCCAGCTGCAACTCCAGGCAGGTTGCCCAGTTCTGGCCACTCATCTCTCCAAGCCTTGCTCACTGCATCGGCTTTCTGTTCTGTTTCTGGTCCATGGAGATGTTTATCTGGATTTTGTACCCAGCTAATGTCATAATGCTTTTATCTTTTTATATATTTCCAATCATGGCCAAGTGTTTAGAACAGAGAGGGCGTGGTAATTTATGAACTCACTAAACCATCTTGATTAGAAGTCCCCACACATTTCCAAACAATGTTCAAATTGTTGCCAAATTTAAAATTCAGGAGACAGCACATAAAAATTCAGATTTACAGTCTTATCTTGAAAATTTGTAACATCTGGCAACACAGGGCCGGCATTTCTATGGGTGACAACTGATTGGAGGTGAGTAAATGCTCAGACCCCTCAGTGGCTCATGTGCTCAGCGAGCTGCCAAGGCCTCCCCTCTGCACATTTTGTTAAACTCGACAGAAATGGCTTCACTCCTTTGCTTTATCTGCCTAACTCCTGTAGGTATTTTAATTTGTGATTCCTGTTCTGAGGACACATTGAGCCCAAACACCTGGTAATTAATTAGGAAGTTAAAACATAAAAACCACCAAAACTGAAAACATAGTCCTTATTTTGAATAGTGAGAGAGAGACAGAGAGAGAGAGAGACAGAAAATTTCTCTGTTTTTCTTCCTAGTGCGAGTTTTTCCTTCCATCTCCATGGTCACAGCGCTTTCAAACCTTCCAAACCTAAACCTGTGAGCTTTCCCATTTAGGTCAGACTTGTGCCCTTGAAGAATTTTTTTCCACATCATCACGGCATATAAAACTTCATAGCGGGGAAAGCCCTGGAATCCAGTGATGCCCTTATACAATGAGTCACACAGCACTGAGAGTGTAATGTGCCTACTCTTCTGTCAAGGTAAAATCTCTAATTCATCAAGAAAGAACCAACTCATTTGATGACACTGACAAGTTTTTCTTCCTGAGTTGAAGTTTTGCTTATCAGATGTTTTATGCATGTAAGAATCTAGCTAATAAGTTCTTTTTGCCCATCTATGACCAATCTTCTTCCCAGAAGCAGCTGTGGACAGTTTCCAGCATCCTTACAGTTGCTGAAGAGCAAATATCTAATTTGTAGACTGGGTGCAGTGGCTCACACCAGTAATCCTAGCACTCTGGGAGGCCAAGGTGGGTGGATTGCCCTGAGCTCATGAGTTCAAGATCAGCCTGAGCTAGAGCGAGACCTTGTCTCTAAAAAAAAAAAAATAAATAATAAATAAATAAATAGCTGGATGTTGTGGTGTGTGCTTGGAGTCCTAGTTGCTTAGAAGACTGAGGCAGGAGAATTGCTTGAGCCCAAGAGCTGGAGGTTGCTGTGAGCAATGACGCCACAGCACTCTATTGAGGGTGACAAAGTGAAACTGCCTAAAAAAAAAAAAATCTGATTTGTTTGATTTATACTAAATAGTGACTTCTGCCCCCAAATGTATAGCTTTTATAAAGGTATTTTTGTAAGATAAAAGTAAGAATGGAATGAGCATTTGCTTGGTCTGTGTGGTTTGTGGAGCATTAGGAGAACCCATAGCGCTTCATGTTTTCCTTGTTAGTGGATCATGGTGCCAGAAGTGACTGTTTTTCTTTTTTATTTAGATTAATGCAATGAAGCTATTATTGAGAGCAAGTAACCTTCTTATGTTTATGCCATTTGTCATCTCATTATAGATTTCGGGTTTGAAAGGGCAGTTTACGCACTGCTGCTCATTATTTCCTGAATACTTTCTTAGAAAATTTATTACACTGTAACTTATTATTTGTATGTACCAATCACTTAGAGTGTATGTAAGGGGGCTTGTATTTGGTCCAGAGAGTTTAATTTTTGGAGATGTAGTCTTGACATTGTGGTTGTAGCCTGTTTTTCTGTTCAATTGTTCTTTCCCTTCCATTAAAGTTAGAACTCTTCCTTTAAAACAAATACTTAACTATTATTTAGTGACAACATTCCCAAGGAACATTATATGGGACAAGATAGAAAGAATATCAAACACCAGACACAATTAAAAGCCTAATAATAAAGTTAAATAGTATTATTTTTGTGTTATGTGACTTTGTTTTTTCTCCTAAGCTTGAGTCAGATCAGTTCACCTTGAGTTGCAAATACAGTTTTCATTTAGTATTTTGTTGTTGCTGGAATAGACGCCCCAAGGTTGATTTCCCTCAGCATTTTGTCTCTCTCTGGAGGAGGAAATCTTCAGCTGCTTACTCGGTCAAATTACAATTTCTTGAGAAGGCTTGGTTCATAGGAAGGGACAGAAGATGGGTTTTTCTGGGTTGGTTTATATCATCTGACTCTGAGGTTAGATAATTCCTTCTGAGCTAGTCTTGAGTTTCTCCTAAGTCAGAGCAAGGTTTTTCTTTCTAGAAGTCCTAACAGTTTTCAGTTTCCATTCCCCCTCCTTACTTTTCACATTACCTTTAAAGACAAAAACATTGAAATATGTTTTATTATCTTGTAGATTGGCTACGTTTGTCTTTTGGGGCTCCTGAGATGTGTTGGAAGTTTATCTTAAACTTCTAACTTCAGTAGAATTACTCTTAAAAACCAGTTCAGCCTTCTCTGCATCCCTGAAAATAGGGTAAATTATTGCTCATACTGTTTCTGCAGCTGACCAGGATCAGCAAGGCATTTCCTTCAGTTAGACTTGTTCAGGGAGGCAGGACAGAGAGTCACTCAGGTGACTTCATGCAAATGGGGATACTTTGTAAAGATTTAAGAGACTGGATCAGAGGGAGCCTTAGTAGCTGTGCATAGTGTCCTCTGTGGAAGCCCATTGCTCCTTGTTCAGAGTTGAATCACCATAAACCTTGTGATCCGATAGCAGCTGTTATCTCTCTCTCTCTTCTCCTCTCTTTCCATTTTTCTCAAATTCAAAACTACTTTTTGATCTTATTTGAACTTCTAATGCCCTGCTACTCAAAGTCTAGCCCTCAGACCAGTAGTTCCAGCATCACCAGGGAACTCAGAAACACAGAGTCTCAGGAACCCCCCCAGACTAAGTCACAGTCTGCATATTAACAACGTCCCCAAATCTTCAGATGTGTATCTCTAATATACTGACTGATCCCTTTATTCCCCCACCCCGTCCATCAGCTCCCACATTTTTCATGTTTCTTTTGTTATTATAGTTTAGTTTAGCTTCCTCAGTCCGATGCTTTTTTTAGAGACAGAGTCTCACTTTGTCACCCTGGGTAGAGTGCTCTGACATCACAGCTCACAGCAACCTCCAACTCCTGGGCCTAGGTGATTCTCTTGCCTCAGCCTCCCGAGTAGCTGGGACTATAGGCACCCACCACAACGCCCAGCTATTTTTTGTTGCAATTTGGCCCGGGCTAGGTTTGAACCTGCCGTTCTCGTTATACTGGGCTTGTGCCCCACACTGAACCACATACACCACCTCTCAGTTCAATGTTTGAATAACACTCTCACCAATGCACTCAACTCTCTTGTCCTGCTGTTTAAAAAAAAATTTTTTTTTT
Source organism: Galagoides demidoff (assembly GCA_963574575.1). Classification (NCBI taxonomy): domain Eukaryota; kingdom Metazoa; phylum Chordata; class Mammalia; order Primates; family Galagidae; genus Galagoides; species Galagoides demidoff. The sequence continues at coordinate 24,838 of CAUYQV010108354.1, forward strand.
GTTTGTTTGTCTGACAAATGCGCAATCCTGGATGAACATGCCTGCATGCCTTCCCTATGCCTACCCTGAACAGTCTAGCACTGCCACAAGAAGTCACCCAACAGTGCCAATTGGTGCAACAATTGTTTTAAACGTTCCACATTCTATTTAGACCTCCAGTACTCTAAACCCCTCCTCATTCTCAGCAGATGACTTCACCTCCTACTTCCGAAGAAAATAGAAGGGATCAGATGGGAACTCCCTCAGCTTCCTGCTACCAAATTCATACAGGTCCATCTGGACTTATGTTCTTCTCTTTTCTGCCTATTTTAGTATATGAAGTGTCCTTCTTCTCATCTGAGGCCAATGCCTCCACCTGTGCTTTGGATCACATCCCCACAGCCTTCCCACAACCTTACATTACCAAGTCCTTCCCCCGCTCTGTTAATTATTCAACATGCCTTTCTCAGTTGGATTATTTCCAATTACATTAAAATATTTCACATCTTTTTCATCGTAAAAACAGCCTTTTATTGATTCTTACATTTTCCTTCAAACTCTTATCTTTCCCGTTTCTTTCAATCTAAATTTTCTAAGAGCTCCCGTTATTTGGTGAGCCCATTCTCTTACCTTTATTAACTCCCCCGTTAAACCTCTCCAATTTGGCAGTTGTTCCTGGCACTGCACCAGAAACACTTTGGCTAAGGTCACCAATGACCTCCATGATTTAAACTCGATGGACGTTTTCCAGTAATTTTTTCTAATCTCCCAGCACTCTTGCCCACTCTTTGTTTTTCGAAGCGTGTTTATTTTGGCCCCTAAGATGCCATGCTGTCCAGGTTTTCCTTCTTACTTTCTAGCATTTCCTTCTCTGTTATTTTGCAGATGGTTCTAAGCTCTTTCCACTTTCCATTTTATGCTGTGATAGATTAGCTTCTCTTGTGATAGATTAGCTTCTCAACTCCATGTTGTTGAGATGGAGTTTGGGTTGCAGGATGTTTATTACAAATTAATATTTGTGCAAGGAAAGTGAAGAGATGAAAAGAAATTGAACTTTGACACAGGTTCAAGCAATGCTAGCAACCCAGTAGGGCATTCTGGATTATGGGCACATTCCCTGTTGAATTGAAGTGGCAGGTGGGCCAACTCCCGCCTTGTTCATTCACCAGATGTGAGGTCCCCAGAAAAGAGGTCCTGTGAGGACGCTTTCTCATTAAGGCAGACCCTGAAAGAGCTGGGAGCTAGAGGCTGTCTGCTGATCACATCTCTGTCAATCTGGGCATCAGATCCTTTGTTAGAGGGAAATCTGAGTGCTACTTCTCTGCATCCATCACATACTCTCTTTTCCGGGTAGTATTTTTGGTACCCATGGCTCAATTTCCATAATTTGGCTAATAAGTCCCAGATTTATACCCTTAAACCTGACCTCTGAGTTCCTGACCCTTACACTCAACTGCCTATTCAATATTTCTACTTGGGTGTCTGAAAAAGATCTTAAGTTCAATGTGTTTAAACTCCACCAATCAACAGATCTTGCCCAATCTGTTTCCTAAGTATCTGTGAGCCCGTTCTCTTCTCTCCTTTGGTGCTGCCACAACTCTGGCCCACACTGCCATTTTCTCCACCCTGGACTTGTGCTAAGTTGCTCTATTTGGTTTCCCCATGTCCACTTCTACCCCCCATCAGTTTACTATGTTGCAGCTAGAGCAATATTTGCAAGTGCAATGTTGAGTATATCGTCTCTTCTGTATGTCTGACTCCCATCATCTCAGAGACTTGCCACCATTGTCTAGACAGAGACCAGAATAATGAATGTAGCCTTCAGGGACTCAATGGCTTGGTACCTACCTATGTCTCCAGCCAACGTTCACTCTACTCTTTTCCTCAATTCTACCTCCAGTGGCACTGATTTTTTATTTTCTTTTTTGACTTTTGCAAGTAGGCTGACAGAGCATCTCACAATACTGTTTTCTTTACTAGAAATATTCCTCTCTCACTCCTCAGCTCATTAGCCCTAACCTCCCCTTCAGTTCTCAGCTCATGCCTCATTTTTTCTTTTCAAACAAGCCTTTGTTAGCTTCTCCTAGGAGGCAAGGCTTTCATAGCATTCTGTTTATGTGTCTCTTCATAGCACATCTATCAGAATGTAAATGTCTACTCCTTCATGTGGTCACTTAACTAATGTTTGATTGACTCCCCTATTAATCTCCATGAGCTCAGAGAAAACCACTGTCACTCTTCAATCTTCCTGGCACTTAGTGTAGTGCCTGATCCTGAGCAGGTTCTTAATATAGTACATATTTGTTCAGAGAATAAAGACCCTCCTACAGCGGAGCTTGGGAGGATTCTTAGCTACCATCCACTATGTGGTTCATTGTATTAAGTTCCAGGTTACCTACAAGACTGGTTGGTTCAGCCTTTTTCATTCTTTCATTATCATTTCCAAGTTTAGGTCCCACAGTCCATTATTTGAATAATATTTGCAGAATACTCCCAACTCCCTATCCTCTGGTCCTCTCTTGTCCTCTGGGGGAGATATTGCTTAAGACCTGAAGAGTCTAATGCCGTGCGCCAACCTCAATCCCTCTAGTGTGAGGAACTACATCTGAAGGGTTCTACTGGCATCTTAGACCTTGGAGAATGAGAGGCTCTTCTCCACTTCAGACTGCTTGTTTATTTACATTGGTGATTAGATGACATCATATTAGAGATTTCTAGTGGATGTAAGGGGAATAAAAAGTACTCACACTCTGCCTCCCTGACTGTTACGGGTAGTGGCATTCTGAGCATAATCCCTAGTAAACGAGCCCCATCGACTGTGCTGTTAACTTGTACTGAGTAGAATTGTAGGAAAGTTACCTTAGGAATGTTCACTGTGGCTAACTGCACAAAATCCAAATATTTTGTTCATATAGACCCATGAATGCTAATGGTTTTCCTTTGATTTGAAAATTCTCAAAGTCATTTGTCAACACACAGAGAGTTCAGGAGTATCAGACTGGTCTGAGGCTGTAGATGTGGGCAGCTGTTTAATGCACTACCGGTAAGCCTTTCTAAATGCAAATCTAGAGGAAATCTTATTCAACTGAGGCTTCAGGGGGAATTTAGAAAGGCAAATGCAATTATGCAAATTGGACAGCTGCCAAAGAAGGAGTTGGCCAACATGTTTAATTTTGCAAAGAGGGCCATTATCAATTTATATATATAAATTTCCATCTGCCCTTGGAGAGATAATGAGTCCTCTAGGGTACAAAGTGAAGAGATGTTTTTCATGGAGAATCAGTAATATAAAAAGAATAATGTTGATGCCAAGATACAAATAGCATCTGCTATCAAACAGACAACTACGAAGTATACTGCACATAATTAGACAATGCTAAGCAGTGGCCAAGGTTAGCATTTTTATTATGCATGAGTTTTTATTTTTGTATTGTGAATAACTCCCTGGTGAGAGTAGACAGATAATAAGCATATCACTTAGTATGTTTGTCTCTCAAGAAATGGCTTAGAAAAAAATCTATCCAAACATATGGGGTATGACAATTAAGTTTGTGAACTCATCCAACAAAAGGTGCTACATACCTCAGTGTGGAAGTCCTCCCCTTGCAAAGCTGTGCACTGACACCAGGGCCTAGTCTACCCTGCCTACCAATTTTGGAATTCTTTCTGGAAGGCCGAAAAGAGTTGTCATTGTATTACCCTTGGTGTCCTGAGTGCCATTAATGTGTCTTCCTTTCAGTATTTCCTTTATCTTTGGGTAAAGAAAAAAGCCACAAGGGCCAAGTCAGGGGAGTAGGAGGGTGTTCCAATACGGTTATTTGTTGAATAACTGGCTGAACCCTCCCTCACAGACAGTGCCATGTGAGCTGGTGCACTGTTGTGAAGCAAGAGCCACACCTTTCTCGGCTGAGATTTTCAGTTAAGGTTTTCTTCACTGTTTCTCCATCGGCGTTCACTTGGTCTGCTGTGCTCCTCACAGCCAATGATTTGAGGCACGATGTGATGGATGTTTGCAATGTTTTTGTCAGTTGTACTCATTTCTGGCTGCTCGGGCTTCTCTTCACCAGTGACGCTTTCTCGCCCCTCAGTGATTCATCCATTCATACACTGCTGCTTTCTTCATGGCATTATCTGCATAAACGTGGGCTAATATGTCTCTGATTTCTCTTCCACTCTTGCAAGTTTAATAAGAAACTTACGAATGTTTGTTCATTGCTCTGATTTAGTGATTTTCAACTGGTGTGCTGGGAGAGGATTTTGGATGTGCTGTGAAAAATTTTAAAGACCATTTGTTATTAGCCCAAGAGTTTGAGGTTGCTGTGAGCTGTGATGCCACAGCACTCTACCAAGGGTGACATAGTGAGACTCTGTCTCCAAAAAGAAAAAAAAAAATCATTGATTAAATAATTTTTAAAAGAAGTTCAAAACACAATAAGTATATTCTCTTTTTATACTCTTTTTTTGGATCAACATAACATAATCTAAGTATGCTGCAGAAGTTTAGCCATAGGTTCAAGTGTGCTGTGAAATAAAAAAGGTTGAAAAAACACTTCTCTAATTCAAACTCTGACATTCTCCAACAACACAACAATAATGAACTCCACTCAGTAAGACCTGGCCACAGGTCAACACAAACACAGCTGTGAGACATGGTTTACCAAGGTTATGAGACCTTACTGAGATGTTTGTTCTGCCAATGTAAAAGCACCGTGACAAGTTCACGAACCTAATTGTGACCCTTATATATAAACAGCCTATGTTTAGAAAATAAACATTAACAAATGTACTCATATGTAGTTCTAATTTTTCTCATTTCCAAAATGAAATCCTAAATCCAGTGAAAATTCTTATAGTAAACTCATATTCTTTAGTGTCTTTACTATCTCATGTTTTTCCTTCTTTCTTGGGAAGCCAAAGGGGATAACTGAAAAAGTTTTTTTCTTTTCTTTTTTTAAATTAAATCATTGCTGAGTACATTAATGCAGTCATGGGGTAAAATGTGCTAGTTTTATATACAATTTAAAATATTTTCATCAAACTGGTTAACATAGCCTTCATGGCATTTTCTTAGTTATTGTGTTAAGACATTTATATTCTACGTTTAGTAAGTTTCTCATGTACCCTTGTAAGATGCACCATAGGTGTGATCCCACCAATTACCCCCCTCCACCCATCCTCCCCCCTCCCTTCCCCTCCCTTTCCCCATATTCTTGAGCTATATTTGGGTTATAGCTTTCATATGAAAGCTATAAATTAGTTTCATAGTAGGGCTGAGTACATTGGATACTTTTTCTTCCATTCTTGATGTACTTTGCTAAGAAAAATATGTTTCAGTTCCATCCAGGTAAACATGAAGGAGGTAAAGTCTCCATCTTTCTTTAAGGCTGCATAATATTCCATGGTGTACATATACCACAATTTAATGATCCATTCGTGGGTCGATGGGCACTTGGGCTTCTTCCGTGACATAGAAATTATGAATTGGGCTGCAATAAACATTTTGGTACAAATATCTTTATTATAGTGTGATTTTTGGTCTTCTGGATATATACTTAGTAGAGGAATTGTAGGATTGAATGGCAGGTCTATTTTTAGTTCTCTAAGTGTTCTCCAAACATCTTTCCAAAAGGAACATATTAGTTTGCATTCCCACCAGCAGTGTAGAAGTGTTCCCTTTTTTCCATATCCACACCAACATCTCTGGATTTGGGATTTTGTGATACGGGCTAATCTTACTGGAGTTAGATGATATCTAAAAGTAGTTTTGATTTGAATTTCTCTGATGATTAAGGATGATGAGCATTTTTTCATATGTCTGTAGGCCATGTGCCTGTCTTCTTCATAGAAGTTTCTCTTCAAGTTCCTTGCCCACCCTGAGATGGGATCACTTGTTTTTTTCTTGCTAATATGTTTAAGTTCTCTGTGGATTCTGGTTATTAAACCTTTGTTGGAGACATAAACTGCAAATATCTTCTCCCATTCTGAGGGCTGTCTGCTTGCTTTACTTACTGTGTTCTTGGCTGTTCAGAAGCTTTTTAGTTTGATCAGGTCCCAGTAGTGTATTTCTGATGTTGCTTCAATTGCCTGGGGAGTCCTCCTCATAAAATATTCACCCAGGTCGATTTCTTCAAGAGTTTTTCCTGCACTTTCTTCTAGTATTTTTATGGTTTCATGTCTTAAGTTTAAATCTTTAATTCAGTGAGAGTGTAACTTAGTTAATGGTGAAAGGTGTGGGTCCAGTTTCAGACCTCTACAAGTCGCCAGCCAGTTTGCCCAGCACCATTTGTTAAATAGGGAATCTTTTACCCACTCAATGTTTTTAATTGGCTTGTCCAAGATTAAATAACAGTAAGTATCTGGGTTCATCTCTTGGTTCTCTATTCTATTCCATGCATCTACCTCTCTGTTTTTGTGCCAGTACCATGCTGTTTTGATCACTATTGATTTCTAGTATCGTCTGAGGTCTGGAGTATGATTCCTCCTGCTTTTTTTTTTTTTTTATAAGTAATGTCTTTGCTATTCGAGGTTTTTCCTGATTCCATATAAAATGAAATATTATTTTTTCAAGATATTTAAAGTATAACAGGGGTGTTTTAATACAGATTGCATTAAAATTGTATATTGCTTTGGGTAGTATGGACATTTTAACAATGTTGATTCTTCCTAGCCATAACCATGGTATGTTTTTCCATTTGTTAACATCTTCAGCTGTTTCTTTTCTTAGAGTTTCATAGTTCTCTTTATAGAGATCTTTCATGTTCTTTGTTAGGTAAACTCTCAAATATTTCATCTTCTTTGGCACTACTGTGAACAAATAGAGTCCTTGACTGTTTTTTTCAGCTTGACTATTTGTTGGTATATACAAAGGTTACCAATTTATGAGTGTTAATTTTGTATCCTGAGATGCTGTTATATTCCTTGATCACTTCTAGGAGTTTTGTAGTAGAATCTTTGGCATTTTCCAGATATACAATCATATCATCAGCAAAGAGTGAAAGTTTGATCTCTTCTGACCCTATATGGACACCCTTGATCACATTTTCTTCTCTAATTGTGATGGGTAAAACTTCCATTACAGAGGAGAACCTGGGCAACCTTGCCTGGTTCCTGATCTGAGTGGAAATGATTTCATTTTAACTCCATTCAATATGATGTTAGCTATGGGTTTGCTGTAGATGGCCTCTATTAGTTTAAGAAATGTCCCTACTATACCAATTGTCTTAAGTCTTCTGATCATGAATGGATGCTGGATAGTATCAAAAGCTTTTTCTGAATCAATTGAGAGAATCATATGGTCTTTGTTTTTTAACTTGTTTATGTGCTAAATTATATTTATAGATTTGTGTATATTGAACCAGTCTTAAGACCCTGGGATTAAACCCACTTGGTCTTGGTATATAATTTGTTTGATGTGTTGCTGGATTCTGTTTGTTAGGCTCTTGTTGAATATTTTCGCATCAATATTCATTAGTGATATTGGTCTATAATTTTCTTTTCTTGTTGGGTCTTTTCCTGGTGGGGATCAAGGTGACGTTTGCTTCATAGAATGTGTTGGGTGGTATTCCTTCTTTTTCTATATTTTGGGAAAGGTTGAGTAATATAGGTACTAGTTCCTATTTAAAGGTTTGGTAGAATTCTGATGTGAAGCCATCTGGTCCTGGGATTTTCTTTTTGGAGATTTTGTATAATTGATGCTATTTCAGAACTTGATATAGGCCTGTTCAACATTTCCACTTCATTCTGGTTAAGTCTTGGAAGGTGGTGTGCTTCCAAGTATTGGTCAATTTCATTCAGATTTTTATATTTCTAAGAATAAAGTTTCTTGTAATATTCATTAAGGATTTTTTGAATTTATGAGGGATCTGTTGTTATTTCATCTTTACCATTTCTGATTGATGAAATTAGAGATTTTACTCTTTTTTTTCCTGGTTAGGTTAGCCTAAAGTTCATCTATTTTATTGACCTTTTAAAAAACCCAACTTTTTGATCTATTGATCTGTTGTATAATCCTTTTGTTTTCAATTTCATTTAATTCTGCTCTAATTTTGGTTATTTCTTTTCTTCTGCTGGGTCTGGGATTGGAGTGTTCTTCCTTTTCCAGTTGCTTTAGATGTCTCATTAAGTTGTTAACTTCCTCTCTTTCTATTCTCTTGAGGAAGGCTTGCAGTGCTATAAACTTCCCTCTTAGGACTGTCTTTGTGGTGTCCCAGAGATTCTGATAATTCATGTCTTCATCATTGTTTTGCTCCAAAAATTTGGTAATTTCCTTCTTAATCTCATCTCTTACCCAGCTATCATTCAGCACAAGGTTATTTAGCTTCCATATTTTTGTATGAGTATGCAGATTCCTGTTGTTACTGAGTTCAACTTTTATTCCATGATGGTCTGAGAAGATGCAAGGAATAATTTCTGTTCTTTTAAATTTGTTGAGGTTAGCCTTGTGACCTAAGATATGATCAATTTTGTAGTATGTTCCATGGGATGATGAGAAGAATGTGTATTCAGTTTTGTTAGGATGAAATGTTCGGTAGATGCCTGTTAAATCTAAATATTGAATGGTTAAGTTTAAATCTAAACTTTCTTTGCTTAGCTTCTTATTGGAGGATCTATCCAACACTCCCAAAGGAGTGTTAAAATCTCCGACAATTACGGTGCTGGAGGAAATCAAGTTACTCATTTCTGTTAGAGTCTTTCTTATAAATTGAGGCACATTCTCATTGGTTGCATAAATATTAAGAATTGAAATCTCATCATATTGAGTATTACCCTTAACAAATATGAAGTGACCATCCTTATTCTTCCCTACTCTTGTTGGTTTAAAGCCTACTGTATCTGCAAATAAAATTGTAACACCTACTTTTTTCTGCTTTCCATTTGCCTGGAATATAGATGACCATCCCTTCCACTGAGTCTATATTTATCTTTTAAGTTAAGATGAGATTATTGTATGCAACAGATATCTGGCCTGATTTTTTGTATACAGTCTGCCAGCCCGAGCCTCTTTAGAGGAAAATTTAAGCCATTCACATTAATTGAGAATATTGATAAACCTGGTGAAATTTTGGGTATAGAGTTTTTCCAAAGTCCAGTGGACATTTTTAATCATTTTGCCACTGTGGAAGTTGGAATTTGATCAAGAGTTTCTGAGTGAGTTTACTTTTGTGGTAGAGGATTGCACTGGTCATTATGGAGGATAGGTCTGAGGATATCCTGGAGAGCTGGTTTAGTTATGGCACATTTATTTAACATGTGAATGTCATTAAAGTATTTAATTTCTCCATCATAAATGAAACTCAGTTTAGCTGGATACAGGATCCTGGGTTTAAAGTTATTTTGTTTTAGTAGATTAAAAGTTGATGACCACCCTCTTCTAGATTGAAATGTTTCAGCAGAGAGATCTGCAGTCATTCTAATATTCTTCCTCTTGTAGGTTATGGTTTTCTTACATCTGGCTGCTTTCAGAATTTTCTCCTTCATATTAACTTTAGTGAAGTTAATAATGATGTACCTGGGGGGATGTCTTATTGGTTGAGTCATGCTGGGGTTCTGAAACTGTCTGCTATCTGAATTTCAGAATCTCTTGGCATATCTGGAAAGTTCTCTTTCATAACCTCATGAAGAAGAGCCTCTGTGCTTTGTGAAGCAACTTCATCACCTTCGGGTATTACTATAAGGTAAATATTAGTTTTCTTTGAATTATCCCAGAGTTCTCTGAGAGAAAGATCCATTTTTCCTCTCCATTTCTCTTCCTCTTTGAGAGTTTGGGAGTGTTTAAAAGCTTTGTCTTCAATGTCAGAAATCCTTTCTTCTGCTTCCTCTGTTCTGTTACTGAGAGATTCTACTGTATTTCTCAGATCTTTGAGGGCTGCAAATTCTTGTCACAATGTGTCAAAAATCTTTGGTGATTTTGTTTTTGAATTCATTGAATTCTTGAGACAACTTTTGAAATGCTCCTTGAATTTCTAATTCCAACTTTGCCTCTATTCTATTAATCTTATTTGTAATCCAAATTCTGAATTTGATTTCTGACATCTTAGTCATCTGTTTATGAATGGGATCTTCAGTTGTGTCTGAGATATCCTTCCTTTGGGGAGTTGATCTACTCTGGTTATTCGTATTGCTGGAGTTTTTCTGCTGATTCCGCCCCATGATTATTTTATACTATTTGGCTAGATGAGCAGATAAGGAGAAGTTGGGTTGGGGGCTCCAGGAGTAGTGATTAACTAGCCCTTTTCCCACAAGCTGGGATTGGTGTCTGTACCTTTTCCCCTAGATCTTTGCCAAGGACCTGTACAGTGCTATAGCCTGAGAACTGGGGGCGTGCTTGGTGTGGTAGGGCCAAGTGGCTCTGTCTTATTTTCAGCTAGTCTGTGTCCTACCCTGCTAACACTCTGGGTTGAAGTCTCAGCTGTGTAGAAATACCAACAGTTAAGTCACCGTGCCCTCCACGGGCAACAATTGGAAAATGAAAATCAAACCTTCCCACAACCACACACCCAGGGTACCACTTTGGATAGTCCTCAGGTGATTGGCCCAGTTCAAGAGGTCCAAATCAATTGTCCCAGTCAGCACTGGTCTCAGGTGGGAAAGTTCAAAAGGTCTCCGGCAACTAGATAGCAGAGGTCTGCTCAAGTTTTTTTTTTTTTTAATGTCAAGAATTAATAGATAAGTGAATTGATTCACTCAATATAATCATTTTATTGAGTACCACTAATGTGCAAGGCACTGGGATACAACATTTAGTGAAACGAGATGGAGTCTCTCTCTCTTGGCATTTATAATGACAGTATAAGTAAGGAATCACATAAACTATGAAGCCACAGCAGTGCAAAGGATATCAAAGTGAAGAACCCAGTACAGTGCTATGAAAATGGAAGATTAATCTAACATGTGGGTCAATATGATCAAAGACATCAGAGAAGCCTTCTTTGAAAATTGGAACTTTGAGCAGGATAAATAAATATAAACTTACAGGAAAAGATGAGAACATATGTGAGAGCTCTGTGCTGGCAGGTTGCCTGGCATGAAGGAAGGACTAAAGGAAGGCCAGCGAGGCTGTAGCAGGGAGCTCATGGCAGGGTATGACCTGCCAAGGGGGCTGGTTGGGGCTGTGTCACATTAAGGTGTTTGGTCTTTCCCCTGAGAACAATGAAGACATTAAAGGGTTTTAAGCAGAAGGCACCAAGATCCAATTTGTATTCCCAAGTTTAATGTCAATCCCATTTAGAATGTCAATATATCTCTGCTAAGATATGGTAAGTGTGGAGTAATACATGTACGCAGGACTGCTGTTTATTTTAGTTTATGTCACATCCTTGCATTTGACACATTTTGAGAATGAAGTTTGATGCTTTCTTCACTGCCATTTTGAGAATGATTAATCCATTAATTGAATTTATCAAAATATTAAAACAGCTTTGCTTTTTAAGTATTGAAATGATCTTGGTCAATGAAAGATTTAAGAAAGGTAAGGACTGATAAGTATTTTCAACATAAGATGAATAGAGGATGTGAAACCAAGAATAGAATAATGGGGATGTGGAGGTAATAAAGCAGAAAATGTAACATTAAGTTTGTGTATTTGAAAGTATAAGATTAGATCTGAGTATTAAAAGATAATGTTTAATATGAATGTAAAGAGATATTTATGAAAGTGAATGAGGACACATTATTTGCTTTTTTTGAGCCTTCATTTTTTTCCTCCCTGTTTTACCAGCAAGCCCTGAATCTCTTTTTGCTTTTGGAAAGAATTCCCCCTACACTGTTAGTCCATGTGGTTTGAAGAAGACTGACCCACTTTCTAGTTCCAGGGATGGCCAATCAGGGTACTTTACTTCCTGTACCACAATGATTGACCTAACAATGAGTCTGTGAACCCGGGAAGTACAATAGGAATCCCTTCTATAATAATTTCTGAAGCTAGTGGGAAAGATATGGTCTCCTTTTGGGGGAGACGGCTACTGTAACAATGGATTAAGATTCACATATTCTCCTTTGTCAGCAATGCAGAACAACTTGCCCCAAAAAAGCTAACAGAGAGGAAAGCAGAATTCAGATATGGAGAAGAAAAAGGTTGCTAATGACAATGGTTCCCCCTGGAATCAGCTATTTAAAATTTCCCATTATATAGTCAGATCAATTTTCTTATGTCTTTAAGCTAGTTTGAGTTGGGTTTCCATCATTTGAAGCCATGAGTGCTCCCTTTGCACCAAAGTTGCATATTTTGGTCAGTGTAATCATCTGTCTTTTCTCCACACCTGAGATCTTAAAAACAATTATAAAGATTCATCTTAAGAGTAACTCAGAGATATAAAATGCTACTGGACATGACATAAGCTTATGGGTTGGTATAGCAGTCATGGTTCACAGCATAGTTGGGACCTCAACACTGCTTGGCAGTGCCTATTTATTTATAAACCTATTTTTAATTGACAAATAAAAATTATATACATTTATAATGTACAAAATGTTGTGAAATATGTATATATAGCATAATACAAAGGCTAAATCAAATTAATTATCATATGCATTACCTTGCTTTTTTTTTATGGTGAGAACACGAAATCAACTCTGAGTAATTTTCAAGAATACTGTTCTAGTTAACTGTAGTCATTGTGCTGTACAACGGATCTCTTGAACTTATTCCTCCTATGTAACTGAAATTTTGTATCCTTTGACCAACATCTCCCCAACTACCCATTTTCCCAGCCCCCGGTAGCAACCAGTCTGCTTTCTACTTCTGTGAGTTCAACTTTCTTATTGTAGATTCCACATAAAAGTGAGCATTTGTCCCTCTGCACCTGGCTTATTTCTCTTAGCATAATGTCCTCCAGGTTCAACTGTGAGATTGTAAATGACAGGATTTCCTTCATTTTAAAAGCTGAATAGCGTTGTGTACATATAGCATCTTTTCTGTATTCATTCATCCAGTGATTGAATCTGAGGTGATTCCATATCCTGGCCATTGTGAACAATGCTATAATAATGTGGGAGTGCAGACATCGGCAATATGCTTTGTGTTTCTGGTTTGATTCTTTCTCATTCTCCCCAGTGTGTGTGTGTGTTTACATCTCATTATACCCAACACCCTACCAATGCTATCTTCACTTTTGGATGCTGCCTTTTTTCTTCCCTGAGAAAACTGAAACCATCTGGTAAGAATGCCTTCTTCGCCTCCTCTACCTGCCCACCAACGTCTCGCACCTGCACTCACCCTTTGTTCTCTTCCTCTTGGCACATGAGGTGAGATGTTCCACTTGCTGCTCAAGATAATTCCATCTTGTGTTTTGGTTTCTTTTTTCCGCACTTGCTTGTGGACCTCATTTTGTCAGTTCTCTGCCTCGTGATATCAACCTCTTCTTATGTCTGTCTCATTAAAAATATTCCTTTCAATTTCATATCCCCCTGCCTACGGCCCCTCCTCTTTTTCTTTGTAGCAACCTTTCTTGAAAGCCCTACTTACACACATCAATTTCCTCACCTTTCATTCATGCTTTAACTTGTTACGGTTTGACTTCTGCCCCCAACTCAATTCTATCTGCTCTGCAAAGCTCACCAAGCACTTCCTTATTGCCAGGTCTTTTCTCTCCTTATCTTCTTTGACCTCTTGGCAGCACTTGACATTGTTGAGGCTTCTACTTTGAAATAGTCCTCTTCCTTATTGTGTCTGCCATGAGCCTTCTCTCCCACTGTAGATCTCAGGCTTTTTCCTTCCATGGTTCACCATTGAGGACTCATTCTGTTTCCCAACATACAATAACAATAACTCACATTTATTGAACATTGATTTTGTTCCAGGCCTATTAGTTTATGATACCTTAATGACTCTTTGAGGTAGGCACTATAATGATTCTTGTTTTACGAATAGGAATGTTGAGGCTAAGAAATGTTGTATATCTTGCTCAAGGCTATGCAGCTTACCAAGACATGGAGTCAGAACTGTAATTATATTATTTTAAGTAATGAAAGCATAATATACAAATAGAAAAGTGGACAAATGCTTGATGAGGAGCCTGATGAGCTTTCGCAGAGAGAATACCCTTGTGTAACCCGTACGAAGATCAAGCAGCAGGATGGTCCCAGCATGCTACAAATCCCCTCATAGCATTACAACACTCCAGAAAGAATAACCTGTATCCAGACTCCTTGTCCTTTGAGACAGAGTCTCTGTCACTGTGGGTAGAGTGGTGTGGTGTCATCATAGCTCACAGCAACCTCAGACTCTAGGGCTCAAGTATTCTCCCTTCCTCAGATTCCAAAGTGGCTGGGACTACAGGTACCAACCATGATGCCCCAGCTAGTTTTTCTATTTTTTGGTCTTAAACAGCTGAGCTCAAGAAATTTACCTGCCTCAGCTTCCCAGAGTCCTAGATTACAGGTGTGAGCTACTGTGCATGGCCAGTATCCAGACTTCTAACAAAATGGATTAACTTTGCTCATTTTTAATTTCATAAAAATAGAATCATAGAGCCTTACAGTGTATATAAGGCTTTTACTAAGTGATGTGTAAGAAAAGCTCTCCATTGTTATATTTTAGTTCTTCACTGTGTAGATATACTACTATTTATCCACTGTATTTTGGAATAAATATTGGCTGTATCCTGTATTTTTTTCTTACTACAAAAAGTGCTCTGAAGAATGTTGTATACATCTTTTGATGGACATTGTATGCCTTTTATAGACTAGAAGTAGAATTGATGGGCTATGAAGCATGCCTTTGTTGGTTTCAGTAGACACTGTCAAATCATTTTCCCAACTAACGTTGTCCTAATGATTGACTACTTCAGATCATAAAGTCCAGAATAAAACCATTATCTTCCCAGCAGAATGAAAAAGCTTGTATGTTGATTATATCCCTTATATGAGCTCTTTGCACAGAGTTTATTTTTATATGTATAGAGGATACTTTTATTCATTGCAGGCTCAAAATTTGTTATTATCTTGATCAAGATCTTTCTCTTCTCCAAAAGTAGAACCTTGAGTGTTGTAAAATTCTCTTCCAGTAAGCTTGCTCTCTTCTTTCTTTAACCGACTGCCCTGGGCATGTCTTAGTAGTTGCCCACGCTGAAACATCATTCATGAACTCTGACATGGCAGTTGAAGACATCATAGTCATGTCATATCCTTTTGTTTAAAAATTTTTCCAGTGTGGTGGTGGGCTTTGGGAGGTAGGGCTTGGGCGGCGGGGATGAGGTGGGGATTTTGCTTCGATCCGTGCACAGCGAGCCTTTATTGCTGCACAGTGCTCTAATTGTTATTCCTAGCTGGAACAGCTGACTCACATCTTAGAAAACCATGTGTGATGGAATACATACTGCTAACCCAGTGGATTGCTGTAAAGGAAGCCCATTGTGAGAACCAATTTTCCACTGCACACTTTTGAATAAAGTCTCTCTTCATTCTTTGAGAGATTCCTCTGTCCCACAGAATATGCATAAGTTAAGTCTAGCATTACATGGCTGAAATGTTATGTGAACATATGCAAGCAAAAATGCTCCAAATCATATCCTCACGTGTTTGGCTGACTTATATTTACTTCTTGGTTGCATCACTTACATACTCCATTTATCTAAACCCATATTATCAAGTGAGGATCACATTTTCCCTGTTATCTGTTGTGTTTATCAAGGAAGAGAACAAAATCATCTATATTTTGTTATTTTTCCACAGAACTCCTTGTTTTTTTTTTGTTATTTATTTATATATATATATGAGTGTGTGTGTTAATAGTATTAAGCAGTTTCTAAGTAATTTCTCTGAAAACATGTAGCTAATGATCTTTAGTTCCTTAAGAAATTGGTAGTTGGTACAATTGAAACCTTGCTTGGACATCTACAGAATCAGGCCAAGGATTAGAGATCCTGGCTTGGTTTCTTGGCTGCTGCGTCATTATGACAAGATAACTAAATTCTGTCAGATTTTATGGACAAGGAATTTGAGACCCAGGGAGGTTAAATTTAGTTGTCCCTGGAACACAGCTAGTACATGGTAGAGCTAGGAGATGAACTGGACCACACTTGCTTCTTGCTTGACAATTATCATTATTTCATTGAACACTTTAATTGGCTCATGTGCCATGAATACATCATATGTGTATTCATTCAGGTCAGGTTGTGAGAATTAAATGGATAATTCTGTTAAACACACATTGTGGTGAATTTCATCTATTAAGTGCATGATAAATGGTGACAATTATTATTTTCACTGAGCCAACAAGGAAGGAAGCAGGTGTAGCAATGAGAATGGGAGGGAGGATGTCTGCTGTATTCACTGCAGATCCCCTTCCCTGACACAGTATTTCACGATGACCCAGTGCATGCATGGAGAGTGACCGTAAGGCAGAATTAAATTGGTAAAAATTGATAGGAACCCCATGTATGGGTACAAAATGTTCTAAGAGTATCAAGCATTTTCTGATTCAATTAATGGTCCTTAGTATTTCTATAGTGATAAAAAATTTGAGGAAGAGTTGTAGGAAAGGGAGAAATGGAAATAGGCTACTGTTGTAATAACAATAATTTCAGTACTACTATTATAATAATAATTTAGTCAATTTGTTTAATTAATTCTAATTATGCCTATTAGAAAGAAAAGAAAGAGGAGAGGAAAAGAGACCCACAGTAAGATGTCAAGTGGTGAAGATTTTCACAGCTGAAAGAAAGAAGGGTAATTGTGTGAGTTCCTATATATAAAACAATGATTATTCAATCTGCAGGAAATTTTGTAAATCCAGCTGTTTTAAATTACTTTTTTCAATGACTATCAGAAAGAACCCTCATGTAAATTTTTTGTCAGTTTATCTTTCTATAGGAAAATTCACTCTATTGAAATGAAATGTGTATATTTATACAAATACTTCTCAGAAAAATGGTGTTTCATAAAATAGTAATTTTAGTTTAATAGTTTATTGTTATCCTTGGCTGATAATAACCAAAAATCTTATTTAAGCAAATAATGCATTTTATTTTTAATAGCTCAGGTTAATAATTCAGCTTTTATAGATACGTATGATTAGGAGAAAATAAATTATTAAACTACTGAAAAATAGTTCATTTATTTGTGCTTCTCTTGTTTCATACATGGTAAACATCTACAAGTTGTTATTACAGAAGATAAAAAGATCTCAGGTTTGAAATAAACATAGTATCCATAGTAAATCTCTTGTAATCCTGTGGTGTTTAAAACTTTTAATTCTGGAATATTGGACATACCATATTATGTCTGGTTAATGCTATTCTCACCAAGAAAATTAGGTTACTAATGTTTGCAAAACTGTATCTTTTTTTTTTTTGAAAAGCATCTCAAGCTATTGCCCTGGTTCAAGTGCATGGTGTCACAGCTCACAGCAACCTCAAACTCTTGGGTTTAAGCTATTCTCTTGCCTCAGCCTCCCAAGTAGCCAGGACCACAGGCACATGCCACAATGCCTGGCTTTTTTATCGGTTGCAGTTGTCATTGTTGTTTTAGCTGGACCAGGCCAGGTTCGAACCTGCCAGCCTCAGTATATGCGGCCGGTACCCTACCCACTGAACTATGGGCACTGCCCCAAACTATATCTTTTTGAGCTGCACGCAACAATTCATAGCTTTTTTTTGTTTTAAGGAAAGTTTAAATTAAGAAAAATATGTTGACAGTATAGTCATTATCACTCACTTTTAAATGATGGAAGAGAACCTCATCATAGTCGAATTTGCTTAAATAATTATAATTGCCACAGACCAACCCTACCTGACCGACTTCTGCTTTCAATATATCTATAAAGAAAGAGGAAGCCAGACATTGTCTCTATTTGCTTCATTCATTAGTAAAAAACTCCCACAAATTTTTATGCAGATGGAAAAGTGCATGTCTAACACTTCAGTTGGCTCACGTGCTATGAATACATCATATGTGTGTTTTAAAACTAGATTCAACTATCAGGAAGAGAAATATTACAGTCCATAAAATATAAGTTTTTATTATTTTCTTTGAGACAAACTAACTGCTAGTATTTTTAATATCCTCAAACATAAATTAAAAATTACAATTCGGTGATTTTCAATAAATTGCTAACATGCATATGTTTTTCACATGCTGGGTACTGCTCCATACTTGAACTCACTCAATCCTCAGCACAAAGCTTTAGGGTAGTTATTAATTACACATTAAGATGAGACAGTTGACACACAGAGAGATCAAGTATTAATAGCTTATCTAAAGTTACACAGCTAGCAACCAAGTAATTACTAATAAAATATTTGGGAAACCTCTTCTGCCAGTCCTGTCCTAAGTGCTAGGAATGCAGAAGTGAATAATACAGAAGAGAATAAAAAGTATTGAGATCAAATTAGTGGAAAAGGACTTTTTTGTTATGTGAAATGAAGGAAATTGCCTAGGCGCAAATCCCTTTAGGGAAAAACTATATGGTGACGTTTTCATCCGATGGCTGCCTCCACAGGCCTCTATCTTTTTAGGTTTGGTAACTTTCTCTCCTACACCTCAGGCTGAGAATGATAAGGATGCCTTCATGGTCCTACTGTATAGGAACGGCACTGTCCTTGTGATCTCCCTATGCCCCTCATACTCCTTTGGTCAGGGTCCCTCCGCTTCTGAGTGTGACCCTGACTCTTGCAGTTGACAGGCACATATCGGCAGCATGACTCTCAGATCCTCATTGTATTGATTTTGAATTTGTCACTAAAAAGTCCTCCAAACCAATGCACATATTTATTTCTTAGATAACTAATACACTCAGTGCTTGCATTTCCCCTTCATTCTATCCCATTTTTAAATTAAACTATTTTTCACTGATTCTGAAATTCCTTTAAATTTATCTTTCTTTACCCTCAGAGTGGTTTGGGTAATAGCCCAGGGTACTATGGGTGGACATTGCTGGGGCAAGGATGAGCTGGAATAAGTGGCCATTTCAAAAAGAAGCAGCATTTTTACTTCTAGGGAACATTTTTAGGAAATGTCAGAAAGTTGGAGACAAATTATTCCTGAAAAGTAAGATTAATGCAATTTTTAAAGCAACAATCATATGTGTGTGTATGTGTGTTTTCCCCTTAAGTACCAGTAAAGGGTACTTTAAAAAAATTGTTGAGAAGGCCATTTAAAGTCTTTGAATAACTTCAGGGTAATTACAGATCATAAATGGCATACAAATTTAGCAACAGTCTAATTCAGAGATTAAGTGCGTGGGCCTTGGAGGCAGAATACTGGGTTTGGATCCCTACTCTGCCTCTTGTGGGATGACCTTTGGTGGGTTTCTTATCCTTACTGCCCCTCAAGTTCTTCATCTATATAGTAGAGATAACTTAGGATGAATAAACTAATAAATATATGTACAGCAATTAGAACAGTGTTTGACATATACTGTGTAACAAGAAGCAGGGAAAAAAAAAACCCAATACAAATGAAATAATGAAAACCTATACAGCTATAGAAATTAGAATGTTTTGTGGTAGCATTTTCAAAAGTTGTGTAAGTATGCTTATGGTTACTACACAATAGTAAAACTAACACAAAGGTACAAGACTACAAAACCAATAAAATATAAATTAGAGGAGCTATTTTAAGGTGATAGATGACCTTAAAATTTTGCTGACGGGAAATTGCCATTTGTTACATGAATGCTGACTATTACAGCATAGAATCCTTTGCTTTTGGTATGCCTAATAATATATTTTACGATGACTCAAATTTACTAGCTTTTATAAAAGCTGTACTATAAGGAAATCTTTGTAAAGCCTTCCATGATGTCATCTTGTCTTGACTTGGCACAGATTCATCATTTAGATATTAAGTCAATTGCTGTTCTTTTCTTACTAAGCAGTGACTCAGCAGTACTCCTGGGTGACAGTGTGATCATAAACATAAGCAAACAGAAAAATTGAGCTGCAGTGTTCAGTTATAAGATCATTCAGAAAACCCACAATCTCCTTTTTAATCATATTACTGTAACATCACAGAAAGCACATGACATTAATAAAGAGTCCACAGAGAGCTCTTGGACCTCTAACAAACGTCCAAGGATCTGTTTGAGAAACGATAGTTGACAGCGTAAAATTTTCCCCTCAATGACTGTAGATATTCTTTAAACTTATTAACATTTGATTTTGTTATGTAGAGTCCCTCTTGTGGTTATGTCCCACACACCAAAGGTGTGCCAAACACCCCCACCCCGTGCCCATTCAGTGAGAGCACCCCAACCCTCGCCCCTTCCTTCATTGCCCCACCCCCAACTTGAATCAAAATGAGTTTTTCTCCTACGAGGGCATGCATCAGCTCATCTACTAGCTTCATATGAGTATTGAGCATGTTGCATAATTGCTTTTCCATTCTTGTGATACTTTACTAAGAAGCATGGGTTTCAGCTCCATCTAGGATATCACAAAAGATGGGAAGTCACCATCTTTTTATATGGTTGAAGAGTATTCCATGGTGTATATGTACCAAAATTGGTTAAACCATTCCTGAGTTGCTGGGCATTTAGGTTGTTTCCACGTCTTGTTAATTATAAATTGAACTGTGATTTAAACAATTTAGTACAAATGTCCTTATGATTTTTTTGATTAATTTTAATTCTCTGTAGATCCTAGTTATCAAGCCCTTGTCTGATTTACAATATGCAAATATCTTGTGAAAGAATACTGTTGAATATGAATACCTTGTGGCTAATATGAGTTTCTAAATTATCATAAGAGATGTATTACCACTACTATTATTCTCAAATAATATTAAAATTATATATCAGGGTAGCAGAAACACCATAATTCTTAAGAATTAGAAAAAAAAAACTACTAAGATTCTGATTTATCTTGCCCAATTTTGAATTTGTCACTAAAATTTTCTCCAAATCAATAAATGTGTTTATTTACTGTGTTTCCCCCAAAATAAGACCTACCCCAAAAAATAAGCCCTAGCAGGATTTCTATGCATTTGTTAAATATAAACCCTACCCAGATAATAAGACCTAGTGATGGGCATGGCTATGCAACGGATCTGCATAGCCACGCCATGCATTTCGGTGGGGAGAGTAAAACATCCCCTGAAAATAAGCCCCAGTGTGTCTTCTTGAGAAAAAATAGATATAAGACAGTGTCTTATTTTTGGGGAAACATGGTATTAGATATCTAAGATACTCAGTGCTTGCATTTCCCTTCCATTCTATCCCATGTTGTTGCATTTGTACAGTAAACTGAGAGTTAACTCAAATTTTAGAAAAATGAAACTATAGCACTGTATTTCAAATATTTAGCAAGATATTAAAGTCTTGGTTTTTTCATTGCAATCATTGCAGACTCTATTTACTAAGTGGGAAAACTGAAAATAATAAAAATTAGGCCAGAATGGCTGGGCACGGTGGCTCACGCCTGTGATCCTACCACTCTGGGAGGCTGAAGCAGGTGGATGCCTGAGCTCACAGGTTTGAGACCAGCCGAGTCAATGCGAGACCTCATCTCTAAAAATAGCTGGGCATAGTAGTGGGTACCTGTAGTCCAGGCTACTCAGGAGGCTGAGTCAAGAGAATCACGTGAGCCCAAGAGTTTGAGGTTGCTGTGAGCTATGACCCCAGCATACTCTGGGGTACTGAGGAGAACAAAGTGAGACTCTGTCTCAAAAAAAAAAAAAAAAATTGGGCCAGAAAATTTTGCTTTTAACTGATTGTTAAAGTATTATTGCCAGATGGACCCTCATGAAGAGAAATATTCTTGATAATGTCCAACAAAAAACAAATTCAGCATACAACAACACAAAGCAGCAGCAACTTTAATATTAGTGCCATCACCAACAGCAGTGAACATTTATTGGATTATTGCCAAATGACAGGTGTCTTGCTCACTGCTCTATCTGGATTTTCTCACTTAATCTTCAAAATAACTCCACAATTAGGTACAATTATTACTCTCCTTTTTCAGGTAAATAAGTACTTAGAGTAGCTTGCCTGGGAACACAAGACAGTGAATGATATAGCTAGAATTTGAACCTAGGCAATCTCCCTATGGGGCCTGTTTTGGTGAGATGTTTTCTAAAACAGTTCCAATGGTTGGATAAATATGGACCAGTAAAAGAATCGTTTTCTCTCTCATTAATAACCCCATTCTCAATATGGTCTTATGAGGTTAGTAGCTTAAATCATAAATAAGTCCTTCATATGTCTGTATTTAGATTGAACTACTGAAAACATTTCAGTGAAGTATGTAAAACGGGATTCATTTCTATGTACTAAATTTACAGTGAATTAAGAAGACTGATTTTTTAATAGTTATTATATTTTATTGTTTCTGGAATAAAGAAAAAAAGTCCGTATGTATAGACTCTATACAGATGCATTTTTAAAAAAATTTTCATTCCAAGATTGGTTGAACCCACGAATATGAAAGGATACTGATTCTTAATAAAAGAGCACCGCACCATGCATTTGGCAAATCAAGGTTACACAGAAAATTAAAATGAGTTGATTGTTATCTCCTCAATCCATCCTAATATTTTATTAAAATTTTACGTTAAAAAAATTAACTTTGGACCTTGAACTATCAACTGTGTAGTGAATTCTTCCTTTGCCTGATGCTGGGGCCTGATTGAAATATTCACCAGCAGCATTGCAGTGTTGGATGCCAAAAGCCAACATGGAATGTGTATATTTCATATAGTCAAGCAAAGAAGAATTTTCAACAAGAACAACCATACAACTAAATAAGGTGGTGTGGAAAGCACTGAATGTATCAACAAAGTGATTTTGAATTGTCTTGAATTCAGGGGTGGAAATAAACAGGTGGAACATCATGTTCATTCTCTCCTGATGAATATTTATTTTTCAACAAATGGAATGAAAAGAAAAAAAACCTCAAAATGAACCAAAACACTGTATGTTCTTGCTTAGGTTTAAAACCAAGATGATTGTTCCACTTTGTATTTACTACTCTGTGAGTCAGTTGATTCCAGTTCAGGTCCCTGCTTAAATTCCTGGCACACAAATACACACAAAAGATAGAAGGGCAAGACATAAACACCGTATTAAAAACATTATATATTTTTCTTTTTAGAAAAGTAAACTGTCATCCTTGTTAAAAAATTCCAACAATTTTGGGGGCAAGACACTATTGTAAGAGGGACTTTACCTAACAAATGCATCAGTGAAACCTGGTTTCTTGTACCCTCAATGAATCCCCAACAATAATTTAAAAAAAAAGTTATAAACATTGAGGGGGGTGTCCTTTATGAAAGAGAGACAGCAACTGCCCTAAGTCTCCATTACCACTGGATCATGCCTTAGCAATTAAAAAAAAAAATTCCAACAAGACAGAAATGTACTATTTATTTATTTAGTATTAGATTTTTTATTAATACATAACAGATGTGTGTGTGTATACATATATATTTTTTTCTTTCTTTCTTTTTTTTTTTTTTTCAGTTTTTGGCCAGGACTGGGTTTGAACCCACCACCTCCAGCATATGGGGCTGGTGCCTTACTCCTTGAGCCACAGGTGCTGCCCTGTATATATATATATATTTTTTTTTTTTCTTTTTTTCTTTCTTTTTTGTTCAAGACAGATTTTCACTCTATTACCCTGGTAGAGTGCCATGGCATTGTGGTTCACAGCAACCTCAGCCTCTTTGGCTCAAGCGATCCTCTTGGCTCAGCCTCCAGAGTAGTTGGAGCTAGAGGAGCCGCCACATGCCTGGCTATTTTTAGAGTCAGGGTCTTACTCTTGCTCTGGCTGGTCTCAAACTCCTGAGAAATAAACCTGCCTGGCCCTCCCAGAGTGCTAGGATTACAGGCATGAGCCACAGTGCCCAGTCCAGGTATATATATTTATGGAAAACATGGGATAATTTGATACATTCACGTAATTTGTGAACATCAAATCAGTGTAATTGGGAGATCCACCATCTTAAATATTTGTCTTTTCATTATACTAGAAAAATTATTCTCTTCTAGCTATCCTTTTATCGTAAGGACATTTGCACTAGACTGTTTATTGCAGCTAAATTTACAATTGCCAAAATGTGGAAATGGCCTAAATGCTCACCAACCCAGGTATGGATTAACAAGTTGTTGTATATGTGTATCATGGAATACTATTCATCCATTAAAAAAGATGGAGACTTTAAATCTTTTGTATTAAATTGGATGGAAGTAGAACACATTATTCTTAGTAAAGCATCATAAGAATGGAAAAGCAAGAATCCTACATATTCAATTTTGATATGAGGACAATTGATGACCTAATTTATAGTGGGGGATGGGGGAACAGGGATGAAGAGAGAATGGAGGAGGTAGGGGGGTGGAGGGTCACGGGGTGTGACTCACCTCTTGGGGATGGGCCACAATTATAAGGGGGAGTTTATGTAACAAATGCAATCAGTGTAACCTCGTTCTTTGTACCCTCAATGAAACAATAAAAAAAAAAAAGGAATGTAGAATAGATTATTTTATTTTATTTTATTTTATTTATTTTTATTTATTTACTTTTTTGCAGTTTTTTGCCGGGCTGGGTTTGAACCCACCACCTCCAGTATATGGTGCTGGCGCCCTTCTCCTTGAGCCACAGGTGCTGCCCTACAATAGATTATTTTACATGATAATCACCCTACTGATCTACAGTAGAGCACAGTAGGTCTTATTTCTTTTATCTGAATATTTGTACACATCAATCAACTTCCTCTTCCCTCTCTTGCCCCTCCCCTTCCTGGCCCCAGTTAGCCACCAGTTTACTCTCTATTTTCATGAGATTCACTTTTTTTAGTTTCCACACATGGATGAAAACATATTTGTCTTTTTGTGCTTGGCTTATTTCACTCAACATAATGGCTTTCAGTCCCATCCGTGTTGATGCAAAAACGGTATTTCATTCTTTATTTATAGTTGAATAATATTCCATTGTATATTCTCTCTACCCACTCATCCACTGATGGACACGGAGGTTGAGTCCATTTTTGGCTCTTGTACATAGTGCTGTAATAAACGTGGACTGCAGAGATCTTTTTGATACTTTGGTTGTCTTTCTTTTGGACATACCCAGTGGATCGTATGGAAGTTCTTTTTTTAGTTTTCTGAGGAACCTCCCTACTGTTTTCCATGCTGGCTATACTAATTTACATCCCCCCACAGTGATCAAGGATTCTCCTTTCTCCATTCTCACCAGCATGCGTTATTCTCTGTCTTTTTGTTATAAGTCATTTTAACAGGGGTGAAATAATATCGCATTGTGGTTCTGATTTACATTTCTCTGATGATTAGTGATATTGAACATTTTTTCATGCATTTGTTAGTCATTTGTATGTCTTCTTTTTAGAAATATCTATTCAGATCTTTTGCCCATTTTATTTTATTTTTTGAGACAGAGTTTCACTATGTCACCCATGGTAGAGTGCTGTGGTGTCACAGCTCAGAGCAACCTCAAACTCTTATTCTCTTGCCGTAGCCTCCCAAGTAGCTGGGACTACAGGGGCCCACCACCTATTTTTTGTTGCAGTTGTTTAGTTGGCCTGGGTTGGGTTTGAACTCACCACCTTCAGTGTATGTGGCTGGCCATGTAACCACTGTGCTACAGTTGCCAAGCCCTTTTGCCCATTTTAAACTGGGTTATTTATTTATTTTTTGGCTATTGTTTGGGCTTTTTATATATTTTGGTTATTAATCTTCTGCCAGATAGTTTGCAAATTTATTTTCCATTCTGTGGGTTGTCTCTTCTCATTGTTTTCTTTGCTGCACCAAAGCTTTTCAGCTTGATGTAATCCTATTTGTGTATTTTTGCTTTGGTTGCCTGTGCATTTGAGGTCTTGCAAAAATCTTTGCTCAGACCAACGTCCTGGAGCAGAAAACATATTAATTAAAGGGCAGAAGGTCCTGTAGTTCTATTTTAGTTGCTAAATCTCTTACAGAGTTTTCTTCTGAATATGGTAATATCAATAGAATACACACATCTATAAAATTCATACTTATGTGTACATATTACATTCATGTGGATATATGTATTCAATATACATATTATATATATATATACACACACACACACATACATACATTTTCTTTTGACAGAAGTGGTATTATATATCTGTTGCTTTGAACCTTTCCCCCCCACTGTAACAGTATATCTGGGACATTTTCCAGTGACATTACATGTTTTCCCCAGTGGCTGTGCACAATTTCCCTGCACCATAATTTAACTAATGCTTTACTGATGATATTGAAGCTGTTTCCAGTTTTCTCTCTGTTCCTAGAAGCTGCAATAAATATACTTGTATACATTTAATGAGATAGAACTTGGTGACTCTATCAGTTGGGACAGATCATGTTATGCTTTATTAACAAGCAAACCTGAAGTCTTAGGTTCTTGAAACAACAGATACTCATTTCCTGTTTATGCAAAGTGCTCTGCAGGTTTAGATGACTCCTCAGACCAGTTCCCCTCCATTTGTTGGCTCAGCATTACAGGATGCTTTGATCTTATGACTCATTCATATCAAGATGTATTTTTATGATCACCGTGACAGGAGAAGAATGAGCCAAAAAGTCAGGCACTGGCCATCAAATTCTTCTTTTGGAAGATCACTTTTGCTATCGTATTATTGACTTAAGGAAATAACGTGGCCCTGCCTAACCTCATGGAATCACACAATGCAGTTGTTCTCTGTGTCCGTAATAGGGGAGATCCAAATTCTAGAAAACAGAAGAAATGACCACCAGGGTGATTGACTCACTGACTGTGGACAATGAGCAGAGTCCAAGATACCAAGGAGTTTTTGAGTTTAAGTAATGAGCACAAAATATCATTAATTTGATCTTGGTGTTCAACTGGGAAGATCAGTTAACTAAGAAAGGTCACATAGAGGGGGAAAGGATGAGATCAGAAATTATATCTGCTCCTGGGCTGTAAGAATTGCTCCAGCAACTGCTGAGATCAGGGAATTTCCTTATGGAAGGTGAAAATGTAGTCATAGGGTAGGCAAATAGTTGGTAGCAACAGAAAAAGTGAATATGAAGTCCTGTTATCTCAGGAGATGGTTGGATATCAAGACTGGGAAGTACTAAGTTGATGACACTTTGAATTTTGGTGTTATCATTGGCCTTGGAGAGCGAGTGAGATGGTTCAGGGTGCCAGGGTGGGGTCCAGAATCAGACACGCAGAATCTCTGGGGGTATGTGCAGACTGCTCCATTGGTTCTCAAAATTCATGTGTACTTTCTAATTCTAAACAAAGATAAAGAAAGTGAATATTATTTTAAAAATTTCTTTGGAGGGGTGGCACCTGTGGCTCAAAAGGATAAGGTATCAGCCCCATAAGCTGGAGGTGGCGAGTCCAACCCAGCCCCAGCCAAAAAAAGAAAAAAGAAAAAAAAGAAAAAAATTTTTCTTTGGAAAATCGAAAACATTACACAGTGATTGCCCATATCTCTGGGTGTACTTTAACACTGAGGGTCTGTTTGAATACAGATGTTTTTGTCCTCTCCCATATTTAAGTGCTAAAGAGATCTTGAAATTATATGAATCTATTATGCATAAATAAAAAATTGTTTAAAAAATAAGATAACAGAGTTGTGCAGCTGAAGCGTGCTGAGCCCATAAATAAAACGGGAAAGAGGCACTTGTGTCTTCCCTACCCTTTAGCTACTACCTGGTGTCACATACTCCTCACAGTAACGGGGCTTTTGAGTCATTTTTTGTTGTTGTTGTTTATAATATCAGGAGAATATTTGAAAACATTTATTCTCTTTAATTAAACAGCATTGTAGAGATATCATTCACATAGTATGAAATTCACCAATTTAGAGTATAATATTCTGCGATTTTTAGTATATTCTCAGAGTTGTGCAATCATCACCATAACTCATTTTAGAACATTTTCTTTTTATTTATTTTATTTTACTTTAGTTTATTTTTAGAACATTTTCATCACCCCCCAAAAGAAACCCTGTATCAGTCAGCTGTCACTCCCCACCCCCCTTTGTCCCTGGGTCCTGGCAAGCAGTAATATACTTTGTGTCTCTTCTCGGCATGTTATTGAAATAAAATCACACAACATGCCTGGTCTTCTGTGTCTGGTTTCTTTCACTTAGAATAATGTTTTCAAGTTTTATCTATATTGTTGTTTGAATCAGTACTTTATTCCTTTTAATGACTGAATAATATTCCATTGTATGGACATGTTAACATTTTTATCTATTTATTGGTTGATCCGCCTAAGTTGCATTTAGCTATTCTGACTAATGTTTCTATGAACATTAATGTTCAAGTTTCTGCATGGACATAAATGTTCATTTCTTTTGGGTATATTTCTAAAAGTAGAATTGCTGAGTCATATGGTATCTGTCTTAGGTATTTTGAAAAACTAACTGCCAAAATATTTTCCAAAGTGGCTGCACTGTTTTTCAATCCCACCAGTAACGTGTAAAGGTTACAATTTCTCTGCATCCTTGCCAACCATATGGCACTTTTGATATTAGCCAGCCTCGTGACATTTCCTTCTGGCCCATTTACTTATTAACCCACTCTTCCCTTGGCTTCCATTCTGTACCTCCCCCCAAGGTAGCTGCCCTTACGGCACTGTCTCTGATCTGAAGGACATTTTCAGTTCTTACCTTCCTTGATTTTTTAGCAGATTTGTTACTGTTGATGCTCCTTCTTGGGGTGTTTTATTTCTGTCGTTTCGGGCCTGAACGTGCTCCTGGCTTCCTCCTTCCCTCTGGTCAGCCTTTTCTGCCTCTTTGCAGGCTTGTTCTTTTCTGTGAGTTGACAAGTTGTGCAGGTCTTCAAAGCCTGCTCCTGGGCTTTCTCCTTTGCTAAGTCTATATTTCCTTTTAATATCCATTTCTTAGATTTCTGTCTGTAAGCATATGATGCTCAGATTATCATCTCCAGCCCAGATAAGTACTCTGTGCTATGAACATGGTTTCCCAATTGATGATTTGGTATTTCCCAAAGGCAACTTAAAATGAATAATCATTTCTCTTTCCTTACTTATTTCCTATGCTCACCAAGTCTTGCAAATCTTACCTACTAAATATCTCTTAAAAACGTGACTTTTTCTCAGTATCAATGTCATCACCCAAGTTCAAGTTAGCATCACCTACATTCTGAATTTATTTATTTATTTATTTTTAAATTTTTTTTTATTGAATGGTAACTATGTACGTTAATGCACTTCTGGGGTACAGTGTGGGGTTTTCACATGCAATCCGAAATACTTCCATCAAACTGGTCAACACAGCCTTCATGTCATTTTCTCAGTTATAGTTTTAAAACGTTCACATTCTACTCTTAGAAAAATTCACTTGTACCCCAGTAAGATAAATCTCAGAAGTGATCCCTCCAATCCCCCTCCCTTCTCCCTTCTCCCTCCCCCC